>BCLK01000373.1:0-65137 GCA_001748405.1 Paraphoma sp. B47-9 | reverse complement strand
ATGCACCCAAACGGAAGGCTGAGACTTGACAGCGGCACATAGTGAGGATATGGGGATGAAGTGGGGGGAGCAGAAAGGGTTGAGGAAGTCGATATACGAACATGAATGGGGTATGGGGATGGGGATGCGCAAGCTTGATTTGACGAGTTTGTTCTTGTTGGCAACTCGCGATCGTTTCTTTGCTTGTTGCTTTTATTAGATTCAATGCAGCGATTGCGGCTGACCTCTGAGGATATGCGCACGGCACGACGGCTCACAGTCACATGCTCTGGTAAGGCATGCGATTCGCAGACTGAGCGAAGTAGCATCGCAATGCGTCGGCAACTTGAGACGAAAAGAAACTTGCGCTTGAGGAATGGAAGGGTTTGAGACGTGGGGTTGGTCATAAAACCTCGCTCTCGCCTTCTCGTTCGACTGCTTCGGGACATGTACCGAGAATGCACCCAAACGGAAGGCTGAGACTTGACAGCGTCACATAGTGCTACGCGAGAGCGTTGATGAGGTGTGTGGTCGGAAGCATCATCCGAGTGCATCTTGGGGTTGGTAACGCGACGGAAGCTCCCTTCACCCACTTCAGTATGAGCGCCACTCTTTTCACTCCTCACTCTTTTTGTGCGCAGAATCCATCTCCGTCTCAATCTTCTTGATCACCCTCGCTGGATTGCCCGCTACGACTGTAAATTCCGGCACGCTCTTCGTCACCACACTGCCCGCTCCCACCGTACTCCCTCTCCCAATCGTGATACCAGGTAAAATCACTACATTGCCACCTATCCAGCAGTCTTCTCCTATATGGATCTCTTTCCCAAGTTCTGGACCACGAGTGCCATTCCGCACCAACGGATCGAGAGGATGTGTTGCAGAATAGAAGGACACATTGGGCCCAACCATGGTGCGGTCGCCGAGGGTGATGAGGCATGTATCCAGGAACACAGAATTGAAATTCACCATGACATTCTTTCCGAGCTTGACATTGTAACCGTAGTCCATGGCTAGTGGGGGCTCTATCCATGGGTCGTCTTCGAAGAGCTTGTCATCTTCCTCGGCAGTAGCTGCAGGCGGAGGCAGTGGTGTCTTATCTTGGATGATGCTGAGCAAGGCGTGAATACAGTCCCAGTCAGCATTCAAGAGAGCATCACGTACTCTCGAAACAACTCGGTCAAGCGTCGCCTGGAGACTTCACCAGCATTGCTGTAGCGGGCACATGCATGCTTGCAGCGCGCACGTTCCGCGACGAGCTCGGGCGTGAAGGCATAGTATAGCTCGCCGCGGGCCATGCGCTGCTTGTTCTCTGAAAGCTCCATTGTGTTTACAAGTGAGTGCGATTGGGTGTGTTGAAATGCAGGGGTTGATGCTCGATGAATGTGACAAAGCTCACGCTAGAACTAAACAACACTAGTCATGAATGACGCACCTCAGCCTCGGCCAGATGCGCTTCGCGTCTCAAACAATGCTAAAGGGATCTCCATTCACTCCTTACTATTGTCTCTCCACTGCGCAAAGAACTACAGCAGCACGCAGCACATAGACATCCTCTGGAAGTCTCAACCCGTATAACATGCCTTGAACACCCCATCTTCCTCGCCCTCTCAAACCGCGCTGCAATCCCACTTCCACACACACCACCACCACGAACCCCAAACACAATGTCCACCACCAACGGCTCCCTCACAGGCGCCCAGCCACGCGCTCCCCTCCCCTCCAAATGGTCCCCCGAAATCGACGCCGCCCACCGCCGCTCCGCGTCTCCCCCACCAGTCCGACCCTCCCCCTCCATCGCCCTAGACCTCTACCCCAACGGTAAACGCTCCCTCGCCGGCATCGCCCTCCGCGCCTTCCTCCTAGGCAGCACCTTCATCCTCGGCCTCACGCTCGCACTCCACCTCGCACTCACCCCCTCGCGCCTCTGGCGCCCCTTCGCATTCCTATCCATCCTGTCCGTCTTCCACTTCCTAGAATTCTACACTACGAGCGCATACAACACGCCCGTAGCTACGATTTCTTCATTCCTGCTATCCAACGGCTCCGCGTATCGGCAAGCACATACCCTCGCGTTCATCGAGACGTGTGTCACGAGCTACTTTTTGCCGGGCTGGCAGGCGAGGGTTCATCCGTGGCCGCTTCTTGTGCTGGGGATTGTGCTTGTTGTAGTTGGGCAGGGAGTTAGGAGTACGGCTATGGTGCAAGCGGGGACGAATTTCAATCATAATGTGCAAAGCAAGAAGAATGCCGGGCATGAACTTGTTACGAGCGGGTTGTATACGTATTTTCGGCATCCGAGTTATTTTGGGTTTTTCTGGTGGGGTGTGGGGACGCAGTTGGTGCTTGGGAATACCGTGTGTTTTGTCGGGTATGTTGGGGTTTTGTGGTATTTTTTTAGTAAGAGGATTGCACGTAAGTTTTTGATGATAACTTGTGTTGAAAGTGCGGTGTGGATGCTGACAAGTTAATGCAGATGAAGAAGAGCATTTGGTCGAGTTTTTTGGCGCGGAGTATAAGGCGTATCGAGCGAGGACAAAGGTATGGATACCGTTTATATGACCTCGGAAGTACTGGAAGCCATCAACATATCTACTACAAAGTCCGAAGTAAGATCTCGACAACACACCCTCAAATCCAACACTGCTACATCTCAAAGCGGTATTATGCATAATATATTGCCATCTATCCTACACTTCCCCTTCGACCTTACACGATGCAACCCACGCTGCTAACGCTACACTCGCATGCTACATGAACAAAGATCGTAAAGCGCATATAGAAAGAAAGACACCGACTACTACCCGTCCTCCCAGCCACGCTTTTATACACTGAAGAAAAAAACACGCAGGTATCATACTGAAAACGAACATGAACTTGCCCCGGTTCGTACAAAAGATGAATGAAAGCGCAATGGTAAATCCCACGGAAGCATACACAAACTAGACTAAGCGAGCCGTGATAATAAGATAGATGAAGAGACGCCGAGGCGCGGATATGCAAATACGCACTTTGAAGGCGACGCAGCGACAAGTAGCGTCTATGATCGTGTCCGACCACTGCGTCGAGTCCCATTTGTAGCGGGGCTCGATGGCGGCACTGCAGCGACGCCGTTGACCTTGCCTTTGCCCTTTGTCGCAGCCTTTGTTACCTTCGCTGGCGTAGCCTCCTTGACTGGCTCAGGAGCCTTGCGCTTCTGTGCAGCTGGCGTTGCATCTGCCGTTGCTTTCTTTGACCGCCCTCGAGCAGCCCTTTTCGGTGGCTCAGGTTCTGGCTCGGGAGTGGCTTCCTGCTCGGAAAGTTCAGACGCGTCGACTTCAGCCTCGGGCTCAACTGCTTCCTCTGCGTCTGCCATTTCAACGTCTTCTTCTGGCGCTGGCGATGATTTATCGTTGGCCTCGGACTCTTCCGCGTCTTCTTCCTCATCTTGCTCTGCACCGGCTGCGGCGTCTTCTTCGTCGCTTGAAACTTCAATGTAGCTTTTGTTGGCTGTGCTATGACGACCACTCTTCCGCCTTGGCCCGCTTGAGGGAGCAGCACCGCCGTCGAGATCGCTGCCGTCATCACCAGTTGCTCGCTTCTTTCTTGGTGTCTTGACCGGCCGCTCGATCTTCACTTTCTTCTCCTTGACGGGCCGATCGCCCTTCGCCTTCTTGCGTGGCTTCTCGACACCATCGGATGCCTTCCGCTTCTTGCTCCGGATAGCTTTTCGTACGAGTGGATCGAGTTCGTCGATGAGATCTTCGCTGATCCAGGCCTTTTTAGCAATCTCTTGTGCTCGCTCATGACTCTCTAACGGGCGGAAGATACCAGATGGCAGCTTCATCTTCCCAGGCCAAGATTGCATGGTCCAACTGTTCTGCTCTTCCCATGCGCGGATGAGTGCTTGCGCGAGGTCGGAGAGAACGTAGAGATTCTCATCAGCTTGACGTGATGGCTCAATGCCATCAGCCACTCCTTTGACCCGCTGAGCCACGTGGAAAATCAAGGACAGATTTTCTTCGGTGGCAACGCATTTGAGGTAGTAGAGAATATACTCCGACATGAGCTTCAGCACTTCATCGTCTCTATCAAAGTCCGGGTGATGAGCGAGCAGACTGAGAAGACGGGCAAAGACGTTCTCGAGTATGGTCTCCTTGCGTGCAGCGAAGGCCGCCCGCCGTGATCGAATCCAGGTCATTGTACTGTTCTTGATGTTTCGATCCGGCTCGTGTGCCAGGAAGAAAAGAATGGTGTAGAACCGAGGCGGGAGTCGGCCTTGGCCAAGGTACTTCATCAACTTCTCAGAGAAACCCTTCCGCACTTGCGGGCACGGATCGTGAGTGACGAGTGCGAGCTGAACAAAATCTGCAGGAGTAAGGAAAGCGTCTAGACGCTTGTTGCAGGAGAGTTTCAGGAGTGAGTTCGCCGCGATCAGCCGTTGCCGTGTCTTGTGTGCCGCTGGTGTGCTCGCATCATCCGCGCCTTCGCCGTTATCCTTTACGAGCCGATTGAGTAGAGCGTATGTGTCGCCAGCTGCGTCATTGAAGCTCGCCTCGGAGGGAAGAGATCTCAGTCTGTTGACGAGAATCTTGATCGCCCACGTCCGACCCTGAATATCCTCGTCGGGTGTGTCCATCCATTCCGCTTCGCTTGCATCCGATGCAGGATGCGGCTGTTGAAGGACCTTCTGGATGGCGATCTCTACAATGGTATCCATGTCGTCCTCGCACTCAGACGGGGCCAACAGAACAAGCTGACTCAAAGCAGCAAGCTTCGTCAGCCAGTGCTTGCCATCATACGAGAAGTTCTTGATGGACTTTGTGAGAATCTCCTTCGAGTGCAATTCCTTCTTATCATCGCTGTTCATGATGATTGTGATTGCATGCTTTGCAGCTTGTGGAGGTGAGCTGTAGAGCGCAAAGTTCAGGAAAGCTTGCACCAGCTTTCGTCCGTCTTTCGCATTCATGGGTATGTCTGTTGGGAACTTCTTGGCGAATGCGGCGCACGCTTTCAGGTCGTCTACTGCCCCGGGAGGGTTCGGCGACTTGTCTGTGGGCGCCTCGTTCTCTAGAGTCTTGCAAAGATCTTTGACGTGAGTTGAGAAAACTTTGGGATGTTTAGTAGAGATCTCTTTCAGCAGCTCATGAGCCGTGGCGCCCAAGCCTTTGTCGTCAGTTCGTGTGTATTCGATAATGGCAGGGACGTGGCTCTTGTTGTAACATAAGAGGCTGACGCGGTAGAGCAGCGGTGTCAGTGTTTCAAGCACCGCGGTGCCAGGCCCGTCCTCAACGCGCTTACGAAACTCTTTCTAGACAGAAGTCAGTAGGAAACATGAGCACCGTTGGGGCGACTTACAATGGACCTGAACACCCTCCGATAGTCGCTTGCAGGGTCCATGCAGAACCGCATGAGTGTGTAAGCCCGACGGTCGTGGGCTTTGGCAAACTTCCACAGATCATCCATGGCACGAGAAGAATCCGGTAGTGTGCGCGCGTAGTAGCTGATGAGGCCTTCGAGCTTCTTCTTCGTTTCCTTTTCATCCTTGTCCATCACACCTCCATTGTACTCTTCGCAGTACTTCAAGAGATACTCCATGTAGTTGGCGCCGGGGCCTTGATTGCCTTGTTTCGCAAAGAAGACCTTCTTTGCCTTCTCCTCGAGCCCGTTGACTAGCACGAGCTGCCGCTCTGCTCTCAACTTGTCCAAGTCAGCCTCTGTGTAACTTTGTTCGCCGTTCGTCTGGCTGTCTTTTATGATCTGTGAATTCCCCGCTGGCTTCGGCTTCATAGGTGGGTAGCTCAGGGGAAGAAGGGACTCGTAAAGCGCAAGGTCAACTTGGACGTTAATCTCCGCGTCGTTGACGTAGCAGGCTTCCAGAATCCGCGAAGGGATTGGACCGAGCAAGCTGCGCAGACTCTCGTCACCCTCGGCAATGGCCCCGGAAGCCACACCCCAGAGCTTTCCTAGGAGCCGCATGCTCTCGGAGTGGATGACGCTCTTCTTGTCCTTCACTCGGTCTGCGAGGTTAGACATTATCGAGCCTGGTTCTGACATGCTTCCATTGCTGCCGAGTTTGCGAACAATGTCGTTGAACTCAAAATGCTCGATGGCTTTGACGGCCGCGAGTCGCACCTTGTCATCGCTATCGATGAGACATTCGGCGAAGGATTTGAGTAGTTTCTGCTCCTCGTCCGGATCGAGGCCGATGCCGCCAGCCGAAGTCATCAGTATTCGACCGACGCCGGTAGTCCATGCTGCGCGGATGATGGCTGATTTGTCATTCTTGCGTTGTAAGAATGAGTGATATGCAACGGGATATTGTGTGGGGAACGAGTTGATGGACGCCGGCGTGGTAAGGAAGTCGTATGGACGAGCAGACTCAGAGCGCGAGAGACTCTGCGACGGATATGCTGCTGGGTCCAGGTCGGGGAGGGGGGGCGGACCAGCTGCACCGATCCCGGAGATCATGTCACCAAAAGTCTCCGTGGCGAGCTGTCGTAGCTGCACGTTTTCAGTAGCTAGCTCGTCCTGGAGGTGAGGTATGATTTCCTGCAGCACACCCGGACAGCACTTCCACAGCTCTCGTAGCAGCCTGTGCGCCTTGCTAGCCTCGTCGATGTCTTCGTCAGACGGGCCCCGAGTCGCATCACCGTCTGCGTCTTCACTCCCTGCCCGACCGCGTCGAAACGATCCGCCCGAGTTGGTGAAGTCGACAATGACGGAACTAAAGTAATTGCCAATCAAGCGGGCCATCTTCTCCGGGTAGGCGTTGCATACATTTTTTGCCATGTTGTATGCCGGTGGTGCCTCCTTGCGGCGCAACGTTGACTGCTTTGCATCTACCTGGACACCCTTCTTGCCCTTGGTCGAGCTCCCGAGCGTTATTGGATCTGCCCACAGGAATTGGGCAACAATGACATCAACCACGTCGTGTATGACAGCTGGTGCCTCGTCGATGACAGTGGAGAGGACCTCAGTCATGTTGTGCTCCACGTTCTTGCTCAGCTCCTCGCCGCTGTCGCCCTTGGACGGGCCGGACAGCACATCGAAGCACGTGGTGAAGAGGGCCGAGGTGAGCTGGTCGGACCCCGGGATCTCGTTGATGAGCAGGATGCTCTTCCACTCGGCGAGCGAGCGGAGGATGTACATGTGCTGGCTGTTGTAAGGATGGGTGGGGTCGGCGAGGAGGGGCAGCAGCTTGAGGATGATGACGCAGAAGATTTCCTGTTGCACGTGTTAGACGCAGGGTGCCATGGTGGAGGAGGTAGGTTCCCACCTTGAGCTTGGATGCGGGATAGGGCGCATCGGGGGCGAACAGCTTGAGCATGTCGACGATGCAGCATACGGTCCATGCGCGCACGCCGTTGTCCTTGTGCTGCAGCAGGCTCTGGTGGGCGAGTTCCTGTGCGATGGGCATGAGCGAGTCGCGGTGTGCCTCTTCCTGGTCGATGGTGCGCAGCTCGTCCAGCAGCGTCTTGAGGCGCGTCAAGAGGTCGCTGACGCTGGTCTGCTTGCCCGGGCGTCCGACCAGCGGCTGCTTGAACTTGAGCTTCTTGAGGCCATCCTCGCCGTCCAATTCCTGCTCCTGCTCCTGTTCCTCCTCTTCGACCACCTCGGTCGCGGCGGCCGCGCTTCGCCGACTGCGAGGAGCCATGGCGCGTGGCGGCGCGTCGGTCTGCTACTGCGATTGCGGTGCGGGTGAGATCGCGGAGGTCTTGTGGGCGCGTGGGAGAGCGCTGCACGTGCGCAGGCGGTGGGTGAGGCGGGTTGCGTCGCGGTGGTGATGGGTTGCGGGCGGACTTGGAGCTCGCGGTGACGCGCTAGGGAACATGCATGTCCAACGCGACTTCCCTCCAGCGCTGGCCCGTGCCTCCGACGACGAATCGTGCTTCCCTGGCCAATCACTCACCTCTCACATCGACTTCCGCTCCTCTCCTCTCCTATATGATCTGAGTCAACACTGCAGATGTCATGGCCATGGCGGAGTATTCCATGTCAAACCGCCCCATCATTTCAGGCTAGCACGTTTCCATTCACCGCACCACGATTTGTTCGTCCCAAAGAGGAAACTACGCTACCGTTGCCGCTTCCACTACACGCGGATATATCAGATCGCACTGTTCACATCTGACCTTTAGAGAAACTGGCGACGTGATGGAACGCCAAAAGATCTTTCAGAGTGTGCGTATGCTGAAATATGCCTCCGGTCTCCACTGACGCATGATTCGCAGCTAAAACAGCCATGCATCCAAGTCTTGCACGTCACCGCAGGTCTGGCACAAAAGCCAGAACTCCGAAAAGAACTGGTTGCTGCGCTTGAAAACCTGCTGAATGCACTGAAAACTGCAACCTCCAAACCTTCTTCGCTCGACTCAAAGCTCGCCGAGTATGCCTTCGTGCCCATCTCCCAGGTTCTGAGACTGTCTCGACAAGTGCCGGTCCATGCCTTAGAGCTTTGCCTTGAATGCATCTCTACGCTTCTGTGCGCCGGCTGGGGTGGAGGTCTGGAATCTGCTCTGTCCGGCCAGTTGCTCATCCTCTTCACCTTCTTGGCCAAGCCGTCTTCAGCCCAGAGCGGTATCACGGGGACATCAGAAGAGCTTCAGTCTCTAGCGTTCAAATGCATGGCCGAACTCTTGGCCGAGGCATCGCGAACCACTAATGGAAGAGATGCGATCACGGGTACATCAAACATTCCCGCACTGGGCGAGGCAGTCCTTGTCATGCTCGACGGCCTCACAGACAGCAAATCGAACAGTACCAAGCTACAATCCTTACTTGCGCTCAAAGCTGTCATAGACTCGATAGAGGACGATGATGCTCTGGCTAGCTTCCTCCCGAGAATGGTCTCGTCACTGACCAAAGTCTTGACACCAGCCAGCAGTAACAGGCCTGGTTTCCGTGTTGTGGAGCAAAGTCTCTTGGTTCTTTCAGCTCTCATATCACGATTGCTCAGCGATGCGAAAACTAAAGGCCTGCCTCAGACAGCGCCCACATCCGCTTCATCAAACAGTCCCAAAGTGGCACGGTCAACGTCCTGGCTTCACGCTACCGCATCTCAAATCAAAATCGCGCTCGCGAACATTTTCAAACTGCGAAATCACGACAAGACACAAGTCCGTCTAGCGCTGCTGCGCCTGTGTCTACTCATCGTACGAGAATGCCGCACATCCTTATCCGAGTGCACAGCAATGGCCATCGAAACTGCAATCAGCCTTGTGGGCCGAGGAAACGACCAAGACACAGCTGAAAGTGAGCTGAAGACAATGTTATCTGTGGACAACACGTTATCAGACCTTCTACGTGAAAGTCTTCATGGATGGGTTGTATCGCTTCCAAGAGTAATGCAATCGAAGGACGATCATGCCAGGCGTCAGATCATACACCAGATCTCAGTAACGCTGCGACTATTTGATCAAGACCCGAATTTAATCGACGAAAGACTAGCGGACAGCCTTCGAGACGGCATATCTGCTGTATTGACGGACTCGAAGGGTTTGGAAGAGCTTGCTGACCAACAATCGACCCAAGTCATGGTCTTGACCTCCTCAACAGCTGTAGAGTTTCAGCCTCTAAAGCTACGTCTCAAGGGCCAGGATGATATCATGAACGAGTTTAGGCACCTCATCCAGGAACTAGCAAAGGCAAATTCTGCACTGACGGTCCTACAAGCGCTCACGCGAACGGTCGACATGGGAACTCAGGAATCACGCTTAGCCAGTTTCTGGGTGTCGGTGAATCTCCTCAAGGATGTTGGCAGCACGAACCTCACTTTTGACGACTTTATAGATACGGGTATGCCGAGTATGCGTGAGGAGCTACTCGACGATCTCTATGCCCAGTCGGTCACATTTCTCACCCAGCAAGAGCCTGGCGGTCTTGTGTCGTGGCAATTCTATGCACTCGCACTAGAGACAGTTGCCCTACAAGCATCTCGATACAAGTCGGAGTTTCGCGCTGAGCTAAGCGAGGTGCTCTACCCGGTGCTACATTATCTGGGCGATGCAAACGATACCTTAAGAGAACACGCTCTGGTTTGCCTCAACATTCTCTCCAAAGAATGCGGCTATGGCAATGCCGGTGAGCTTGTGGTTTCAAACGTTGACTACATCGTCAACGCCGTGGGCTTGAAGCTTGCAATTGGCGATGTCTCGCCACAAGCACCCCAAGTGCTCTTAATGATGATGCGGCTTTGCGGCCCTACTCTTTTGCCCTACCTGGACGACCTTGTTGGAAGCATCTTTGACGCCCTAGAGAGGTACCATGGGTACCCTAAGCTTACCGAACTGTTATTCTCAGTGCTGAAAGGAATGACCGAAGAAGGGGTCAAGGCACCACAGCTTGCGATCACCGACGGTAGCAAGACCGAAGCCAATGTCCACAGGAGAGAAATCACCATGGCTGATGTATTCGAAGCTCTTCGACGACTGAACGAGCAAGCACAAAAGCAAAAAGAAGAAGATGAGAACTACGCAAACCCGCCTTTTCCAGAAAAGCCATGGAAAGAAGACTCAAATCCGCCCAGCGACTCACAGGACCCTCAACCAGACGACCAACAAACCCTCTCCGAGACACAAACAGAAGACCCACCTCCCCCGGCCCCACGCACTTTCTCTCTCCTCCTCAACATCTCCCAACTCACACAACACTACCTCACCACCTCGTCACCCAGTCTCCGCACCTCTCTCCTCTCCCTTCTGGGCACCACCATCCCCGCGCTCGCACAGCATGAAAACTCCTTCCTACCTCTCATCAATACGCTCTGGCCTGTCTTAGTGCCCCGCCTTCACGATCCAGAAGCATACGTCGTGTCCAATGCGCTGGACATCATGGCATTGATGTGTACACATGCTGGAGACTTTATGCGCTCGCGGATTGAGGAGGCGTGGGATGTGTTGAAGGGTCTAGAGAAACGTACCAAAACTCGAGGGGAACATCGTGGAGCCACGGGTCCAAAGGGCTTCAACATGGCTTCCAAGCCGGTTGCGACATCATCAGCGTCGCTGAAAGGCATGCAAAGTATCCAAACAGGCCTCGAATCAGTCTCCCTTTCCTCCACTGCACCAACCACCTATCGCCCGGAACTCTACACCTCTGCTCCATCACGTATGATTTGGACAAGCCTCGTCAAACTCTTCTGCGCGATTGCGCAACACGTAGCGATCCGAGACGACATGTTTGATAATATGCTGATTGTGCTGGATCCGGTGTTGGAGAGGGAGGATGTGAGAAGCGCAATGGAAATGTGTGACAAGGATGCGGTGTGGTTGAGGATTTACAAGAAACGGAAAGCTGTAGAGGGGATGGGGATCAAGAGGCCAGTCGGAAGGGCAGAGTGGCAATTTGTTGTGGTTTGAGGTTGAGAGATAATAGTGCGCGACCTGAGAACGGCCACGGCCATATATTTGCTCGATGTGCCTTCACAAGTGAAGACTGCAACGCGTGTGTGAACCATCAGTAAAAGCAACAAAAGCCAGGTAATGACCAAATAAGACAGCCATGATGAAAACACACACCATTTGGCATTATCATGTAGATAATATGATCAGACGACGAGATCTTGAAGCTACAAGGTAAACTCGCTATACATCTAGAAGAGCAGCTGAGGTTCATAGTCGTTTCCAAAACCAGCTTCCCCGCAAATGCGCATCTCGCTTTTCAGCGCAGGAACCACTATGAATTGCCTCCCCTTCTGATCGTTCCGCATTACCTTTTTAACTCTATCATCCAATCTCATGCTCAAAGCCTTTTGATCACTTTGTTCTGACTTGGTTCTCCCCATCCAATGTGGCTCATCAACACCTCCACCCTCGCGTTAGAGAACTTCGTCAACCCCGAAAAAGAGTCCTACGCAATCCTATCACACACATGGGGCCCCGAAGAAGTCTCGTTCCAAGACTTCCAAGACCTCGACCACGCATGCACTAAGCGTGGTTTCGAAAAAATACGACGCACCTGTGAAATAGCTCGCCAGCGTGACCTGCGCTATGCCTGGGTCGACACATGTAGTATCGACAAGTCGAGCAGCGCCGAACTTTCAGAGGCCATCAACTCCATGTTCGCATGGTACAAGCACGCTACAGTATGTCTAGTCTACCTCGAAGATTTGTCAGATGACGTGGACTTCGACACTGGCTTTGCGGGCTGTAAATGGCGTACGCGAGGCTGGACACTACAGGAACTAATCGCGCCTCAAAATGTCGAATTCTACGACCAAACCTGGACTATGCGCACAACCAAAATTGCCGCGAAAACAGTCTTGACTGCCGCAACGGGGGTTAGTGAAGACGTCCTGCACGATAGCGCGCTCCTGTCCCGCCTCCCCGTCGCGCGACGCATGTCGTGGGTTTCGCACCGGCAGACGACGCGCGTGGAAGACATGGCATATTGCATGTTGGGCATATTCGACATCCATATGCCGCTGATCTACGGCGAGGGCGAGAAATCGTTTGTGCGTTTGCAAGAAGAGATTGCGAAGCAGAATTGCGATTTATCGCTTTTTGCTTGGAAAGCTTCTCCGCCTTCATCATTACTACCGCCGTTCACTGGAATACTTAGTCGTTTTATGGAGAGCGATAATGATTTCAGAGGCATTCTCGCGCGCTCCCCCCTAGAATTCTCAGATTGTTCGCGTCTCAAATTCAGAAACATAGTCAACTCCTACAAAGAATTCACAATCACGAACCGCGGTCTACGCATCGAGGCACAACTCATGCAGCTCTTTGGCGCAGTACCAGACGACCTCGTCCTCAACCTCGGCGTCTGCTACGAAAATTCACGCCAAGTATCCAGACTCAGTGGCGACGGGTGGATGGGGATTTATGTGCGTAAAACAACGAATGGATATTTGCGTGTATGGCCGCATGAATTGTATGTATCTGGTCCGCATAATCGCGTCAGGTGTCCGAGGACTGTGCTTTATATTCGTAAAGATATTACGGATTACGACATCGCCTTGCTGCGAGCGCAATATAGCCATGCGGTTCAACTCGACTTGTCTGACCTGCGCACCGCGGGGGCGACGCTGGTCCAAACGCACCCGTTTGATCTATGGGATGCGCATAAAAGATTGTTCTTAGACCCGGGCGAGGGCGTGAATGTTTATTGCGAGATAAATGTACCCGTGCCGGGCACGTTTCGACCGTTGCGGCTTATGGTTGCGTGTTCTACTATGACGCAGCCGACGTGTGTGATCTGGACGGATAGAGATGTTGGGTGGAACGACGTGCTTCATTTTCTCAGTCAAGCGAATGAGATTACGGACTATGTTGCTGTGGACTTCTTGGTCCGGGACTTGGTTCCTACGAAGAGGAGTGCGCGGAATGAGTCGGTTGTGGAGATAGATTCGGAGCTTCGTGTCAAGTTCTCTGTCACGCTGCAACGGGCAAAGATCGAGAACTCGGATGGATTTATTCTGAAGGTAGTCGGGTAAGTGAGATTTTGTGAAGACGGGAGACAAGCACTGACGAATACAAAGCGCTGACTTGAGGCATTGAGTCGATGATTTGTTCAACATCGATACCGCGGCTTCTTACTCCTCGACCCGATCTTCTTCCCCTTATCCCAACTCTATCAGATCGAAACGCCCAAACTCCAACGCTATGCACTTTTACACACACTGCTGACCTGCCACCTACCTTTTCCCCCATTTTCCACTTCTTTCGCACTCGTTCAATCGTCCTTTTTCAGGTAATTCACCAAATCCACCATCTCCGCCTGGCTCATGGCCTCGCTCATGGCAGCATATGCCTCCCAGAGGATCCAGACTGGAAACACGATCCACAGGCCATTGAAGAAGAAGAGGTAGAGCCATCTGTGAGGTTATTAGTCAAAAAAGAAGTTGCTTTTGATGTTGGTGTTCCTGAGGTTGGCGGTGTGCACCGGGAATGGTTGGGAGTTTGGGAGTATGAAAAGTGGGTCCGGCGGCCCGCTGCCAGCGCATATGCAGGGCCAGCGCATCTGGCTCAGGAACGAGATCAAGACATAGGAGATATGTGAATGCGACGCGATGAGGTCTCAGGGGTGACTACGGAGGTGGAGATGGCTGGTAGGAGCCAGGTCGTTCTTCATGGAGGGTGCAAGATGATAGCAAGACAGGGCACGACTGTGAATGTAAGGAGAATGAGATGAGTGCAACTTACAGATACATCCAATTCGACGTGTCGAGATTGGGACTCCCGGACAACCACTCAGGCGCAAAAGTCATCCAGCCTAAAATGCGGTGAACCACGTGTCAGCCCAATACTCGCAACGCAAACACTCCACTCGAGTCTCATCAGTACCCACCCGCGCCTCGCAACTGGCCAGCCACATATGCACATCCACATCCACATGCTGCTTCCCACTCATAACAACCCCCTTGGCAGGGTTTCGGATTGTGACTCACCTCCATATATCTCGGCCGTCGCCAACATGCTCATCCAAAACCACTTCTTCAGCGTGCCCTTGCGCTCATCCTTGGTCAGGAGCCAGCAAATCCAACACGCCAACGGGCCCGCCACTCCAACCGTCAAAATCTCCAGACTGACTACCGTCAAGTCCGTTCCTCCCCAGCGCCGATCCGCCTTTGCATACTCCTGCCACAGCCTGCTGAACGGCCCCGTGCCATAGTTGGCGCCGAACAAGAGGTCTTCTTTGCCCAGCCAGTATACGTCTGGCGGCGTGAACAGCGTGATGGATGGGTGCTTGCGGCTCGCGGCAGAGAAGGTCGTGGGCAGGGCGTAAGATACGAAGAAGCAATTCCAGAGGAACGAGCCTTCGAAGACGAAATGGATCAGAGCGTCGAACGCGTGCCATATAAACAAGATGCGTGTTTTCAGCGTCGTCGTCTTGGGTAGCACCTTGAGTGACGTCCCGTACGCGCCGCCGAGCAGGGCCAGCACGCCCAAGAGGGATATGACGGTCGTTGCATCGATGGTAGGGCCGGAGCGAGGAATGGGTGGTGGTCGAGGCGGAGGGACTGCGGGTTTCTGCGAACTGCTGCCGCCGAAGAAAGACATGGTGACACGCGCGTGCAAGCGAGGCGGGCGGTGAAGAAACGCCGTGCAATGCGTGGCTTCGGACGTGTCTAGACCGAGCAAGTATCGTGAAGGAGCGCGAAGTGCGGGATGGAGTTGGAGCTTACATGCACTCAGGGTCCAATCAGTCGGAAAGTGGCAGGCGGTAAGCGGACACGCGGGCCCAGTGGGGTGTCCAGCACTGGCAGAACAGTCACATGGCCGCCGAGACCTCACGATCCACTTCGTTGCGGCTTCACAATTGGCTCGCTGGGCGCTTTGGGGCTGCTCACGAGGTACACTGCAGTGGGGCACAGTAAAATGAGGTTATGCAATGTTTTTGACATTTGCTGCTATATAGGTGTGGCCTGCTCGCTGAGCTGCCCCACCGATGCATTTGCTTCTCGCCCATTGCCCGTCCAAGCCATCCCAAGCGCCGCATAGCAATACAAGATCCCGAGCGAGAAACAAACGACGAACCGACAATTTGAAATCGACTGCAACAACTTCCGTTCTTCTGCCTCGCCATCCACCAATGTACGACGTCGGGCCATAGAAATGAGGGCGAATCGCTGTAAAATGCACGACAAACAAAGCTTTTGCAAACCCACAGGGCGTCGGTAACGACCGACAACAACGCCAGAACCAGAGTGGGGTTGCTCGAAAGATAGAGCATTACAACCATTCTATGGTTTGAGAAAAGTCAGATAAAGATAGAAGGACGCCGAGGACTCCGTGGTGATTCCAGTGAACACCTGCTGAGAAGGACATGCAAGAAACCGGACCGGAAAATGCAGCAAGAAAGCCGTCCTGAATATGCTGGAAAGGCCAGGTACCAACAGGCACATCGAAGAAGAAATCGACTAGTGAAATTACAACAACGTTTCGGACCGTAGTGAAAGAGACTCGTGAGCGCTCAGCTCCAGGGGGCTGGAACGTCCGCTCCACTCATCACATCAGTCAGGTCGTGACATTGTCTTCGTTTCCAAGAAGATTCGTTAGGCGTAAAAGGACCCAGCAGCATCAGGTAAGGCATTGCTCAGACGCAGGCTGTGGGAGTGTGGCTTCGCTCATGGAACATACCACCTGGCATGTTGTAGCCGTATTGGTATTGGGATGCGAGGAGATCTTCGGGGCCAGAACCCGTGACGGGCCCTGGCGACGTAGACCGAGAGAGGAAGGGCGAGGGGATCCGGGCAACCACGTCATTGGCCCCGTCCACCATGAGGGGCATCGCGGGCGAAGGAGGGCTGCTGGTAGCGGACGAGTTGTTGCTACCAGAGTTGTTGTTCAGCATGGTCTCCATGGCTCCATCCGCTTGTGTGTTGGCATGGGACGGTGTGGTGCTTGGTGGAGAGCTTTTTCCAGAAGCGGTGCCAAACTGAATGATGGTTAGTATCCGTCTAGGCCATGCTACCTGGGTGGTGAGGTTGAGGTTGAGAACGTACAAAGCAAAACTTCTGGATCAACTCGTTGTACTCTGCTGACTGGAGATCGGGCTTCTCAGACGACAAGGAATCAGGACGAGTTCCAGGAATGGGAGCACCGGTGGTATGTGCCTTTACGGCTGGAGCAGGTCGATCGAAGTATCCCTTATTAGCAGTGTTGGTTGTGTTGATCTTTAGGCCGCTCTGTGCGCCCATAGCTCTCTGAGCGGATGTCAGAGCATTCGACAGCGAGGCACCGAAGTCGTAGCGAGATGCAAACGCCTGGCCACCGCCTTGAGATCGATGAGGAGCCTGGTCAGGAAACAGGCTTCCGCGCTTGCTCTTGGGCTTCAGTCGAAGCGTAGGTCCTTGAGAGTCAGAAAGCACGATTGTGCGCGGGCTGCCAAAGTGGAAGTCATTGCTGAAATCATCGTCGACGGAGGGAGGCATCGACCTAGGTCGAGGGGCAAGAGGAGAGTGACGGCTGCGTGGGATGGCACCCAAACCACCAACTGATCGCTTACTCTGCTGCTTCACCTTCTTCGTGAAGTCAACCTGGTAGTTCATAGAGTTGTTGTTGTCCCAGAACTCTTGCCCATTGACCTGGTAGCGGACGCACAACAGTAGAGTCTTGGATTCAAGGTTTGCTTGATCAGCCAGCTTGATGTTGAAGTTGAAGCGGTCATATCCGTCATCCTTTTGCTTCTTGCGAACATCGTGGTTGAACTCAGCGACGACTTCGGAAGTTGTCTTCCAGTAATCAAGAGTGAAGCGAGCCACGACGAACTTTTGGAACGAGATGTTGGCGCACGCGATGTTACCCACCAGTGTCTGGTGGTCCGAAGCGAGAAAGATGCGTTCCACGCGCACAGGAGCAGTCTGACGCTCGTATGTCTCCGACGACGGGAAGTTGGTGAGCTTGATCTCCCACTCTGGTGTCTTCGAGGGAGCCTCGAATGGGTACTCTGTCTCGCTATCATAAGTCTCAACGGGCGATGAACCGGCACTGACGGCGATGGGTCGATCCACCTGGAGAAAGTGGCGGACCTGCTCGATGTCCTCGTTGAAGTGAACAGCTTTCGAGTAGGTGGGAGTTCCCGGCATGCTGGACGGTCGCCGCCTGGACGGGGGGCGGAGGGCAGGCTTCACCAGCTCACCAGACTTCTTACGGAGTAGAGGCGGTTTTATCCGCAGCTCGTCATCCTCGGCATCGCTGCCGTCTGAAGAGCTGATGACGGGGTCCGTGTTGAGGGGATAGATGTTGTGTTGAGATAGCGTGATCTCGCTTGATGATCGGGAGTGTGCAATCTTTCGAGCCTCTGCTGAGAGCGAGCGGGCTGTGGTTACGGGCTGCGGCGTGTTGGTAGGCGTCGCCGTGGCCCCTTCGCGGGCTGGCGAAGCCGTCCGTTTGACGTCGATGTGCTGCAGTGCCGCCTGTAGTTCTCGCAGGTTGCCGATGCTGCGGCCCCGCTCGTCGTCGTCCGAGGAATCAGGAGGAGTCGTGATCGCACCTGACGGAATCAGAAGATCGTTCACAGGAGAGGGAGATTGGCGGAGGCTACCGTTCGTGGAAGACCCGCGCGACCGGTTGGCGTCAGAGGCCGGGTCTGCGTTGCCGTTCACCACATGGCCATTGGCAGCGGTGTTCTCGGCAGTAGCAGAGGAAGGCGAGCGGCGGTGCTTGTTGAGATACGACGTGGACGACACCGATCGTGGCAGCGCGGGTCGATGCGAAGAGGCGGGCGAGAGCGAGCTGGGATCGATATAGGAATGGTTGCGACTGAGGATGGGGCTGTTCGTCTTGGAGGATGCTGGGGACCGCTGGGACGGCGGAGTGTAAGGCATTCGGCCGGCTTCTGGGGGTCAAGGAAGCAGTCGAACGAGTGTAGAGTGGAGACTAGGAAGTCGCGGGCATTAAGAGGATTTTGTGAGTTTGGTCGTGTTCTGCTTTTGATGTTAGTGACCCAGATCCGGCGTGAGCGAGCGAGACAAGCGAGCCGAATGAATGGTAAGCGTCCGGTGGCGAGACACCACCTTATCGCTGCCAATTCTCCGCCCGCGGCCACGGTGCGACTTACAAAGATTAGGGGAATGAACGGCTCGTGAAGCTTGCGCTTGCAGGAAGGCCGTGTATGAGAGGTCGCGCCGCAAGTACACACAGCTAGTCAAAGCTGCGATGACGTCGAAGTCGGCGGAGAGACTCGGACCGTGAGGGTGCTCGAGCCTGAAATGTGCAGCTTTCGACGTGCGAAGGGCTGCAGAGGGCGAGGCCGGTGACTTCCGTGTATATACAGAAGAGGCGCTCGTATGATCGGACCTGGGAAGGTACCTGGGGTGGCTGCTGGCTGGAGATAAGACCGGGTGAGGTCAATGTTCACAGAACCAGAGGCTGCTTGATGCAGTGCGTGGGGCCTATTAAGGGGAGGTGAAGGCTGGCAATGGCCTAGGGAAGTGTTGGTGAGGATTGATGAGAGGGGAGAGTGTTGAGAAGCAGTAGCGCAGCGTCGACTATTGGGGGTGGCAGCGGCCGGGATGGGCCAAAATCGATGGACGCCTAGGCTATCTTCCAAGGATCACCGCACGGGCGAGCAGGGCTCTGCAGCGACCAATGCACACTGGTACCAGGATTTGCACAAGCGAATTACCCAACAGACCAGGACACGCAGCCAAGCGGCAGCAACCGGTTCTGCTGCTATCGAGGATGAGCAGAGCGGAGAGGAGCGCGGCACTGCTGCAGCTAACGGCACTGGAGGCACGACGGGGAGGCAAATCTGCAGAGGCGCCGACGGCGGAGAGACAACAAAGGGACTTGGAGGTACACGCCTTGCGGCGGTGCCCCAGCGCCGTGCACGCCATTTTTGTCGTGCTTCTTTATCAGTCTCCGAGCCGCACGCAACTGGCTCAATCTCCCGCGAGCGGCGAGTCTGGCACGGCCACAACTCGAAACAGTGCAACGGCGCGCCGCAGCAGCATGCGAGCTCGCATTCCGGCTCATTACTCACTGCCCATCGCATCATCGCTCGCGTTTCGCTCGGCGACTGCTGTGGTCAGCCCATGTGGGTAGCTGAATAATAACCAAAGCAAGGCCGTGAGCGCGGGGGTCGCGGGCGAAACACGATTCAACCATCACTTCATTGCGAGGCCAGACGACTCCGCAATTTGCGAGCCGCCAGCGAGGCTCGTGTTGCCATAACAGGCCGTTGCTTGCTTGCTTCTGTGGCCTGTGGTCAAGCCACGCACGCGAATTGCGGCGCTCTGACGAGCTGCTGCCATCGGCGCACGTGCCCTTCTCGTGATGTCATGGCCGTTCTGTTTTGGCGAGGCCGTTGCGGCGCTGCAAACGGCGCCATGTTGGCAGCACGAAGCGCGTCCTCGCCGGACGTCGCATCGTGAACAAGCTCAGCAGTGGCTTTTGCGGTACCTGATTTGCGATGCGATAAGGGCTTCCGCTCCCGCTGCACTTGAAAATTTCTCCCCCGCTCCTTTCTTTGACCTGCTCTCAACAGAGGTCAGATCTTCATCGCGCCTTCCCAAAAGGCGGTCGAGCTAGCGCCAATCAGACCGCGCGCAGGGAAGAGCTCCATGGTTCAGTGGCCCCTGCGCACTGGTGCGTGCGTGTTAGCGAGAACACAATTCGGCTCGCCAGCTTTATGACCGCTTATGACCGCCTGCCAGCATTGAGAAGGTTTGAAGGTCCACAGCACCCACAAACGCACCCCAAACATGTCGTCTGGAGCGCGGAGAAGCTGCGAGCCGTCAGCGTCGGCCACATTGCGCGACCGCTGCACTTTTGAAACTCTGCGCCGTGGTCGCGTCTGCTGATACGCCGCACCCAAATATGGCCAGTCTCAAGTGCGAGGCCATGCCGCCAGCGAACACACTCCATTGGCTCGCTGCACCACCGGTGTGAGGGGGCTTCATCAACTTCCCCGCATTATCAGACCGACGCCTGGACATTTCTGCATGCCACTTACTAGCCAGCGCGCTCAGGAAGCCGTACGCGTCGTTATGAGGCGAGACTCCTATCACGGCTCGACGCTGCCAACTCTGAAGGCTTCTGGCACGCATCCCCGTTCTACGGTGCCTTGTTGACGGTTGCGCGCGCCTACGCGTGGCCGTATCTTCAACCATGGGCTGATGGGTGACGGCTCGTCTGAGACCGACGTTGCGGGTGGCTGAGGGCAAATTTACTTTGCTGGGCCTCAGGTGAGCTTACGGTCGAGGCCCACATCATCTGAGATGTCTCTTATCTCTCTGAAAATCGCTCCAACCCCAAGTTGGTGGTTAGTGCTAGCTTGAGCCAAAACACACCTGCTGTAACGAACGTGTAGGATGCCGGCTGGAGGCCAATTGCGGCATCCTGCAAATTAAAACCCATCCTCTATTCTCAGCATCCTGATTCTCGACGCGATCCTGCCGAAATCATGAAACGCATCGTCTTTGCCATGCTCACGGCCGCCGCGCAGCTCCGCGACCAGGCCGGGCGGGCCAGACTCGAGTTTCCAAGCCCGCTAACCCCCATGCTGCTCAGCGTCATGGTGTGCCCCGCCCCTAGCAGCCGCACGAAAGATTTTGCCCGTGGCAGAATATAAGCGCTCGACCCACTCAGCGTCGGGGCACAAGCCTTGCTGCTTCACCGCCATAATCCTAGTCGCTAACGCCTGTTCGCACCACCGATCTTCCCCAGAACGGCGATCTCAGCGCTACCCGCTAGGATGGCCTTGGCCAAGCGCTGCATCAAACTAGGCTGTTTTACGCCAAAATCCGGTATTGCAATCGTGAGGACACACAGCGCGGCAGCAGCAAACACCCATGATGCGACTGCGTCAGTGTCAATTGAGCGTCTCATAAGGACGGATTGGAAGGCACAGGATGCCCGGCAATCTACTTCCAACTTTTCATCGCAGTGAAGTCGGTGAGACCACTTCACGTACGTTGGCACCGGCCCTCTGCCTCCCGAAGTCGTATCATGCAAGTCGGCCGCCAGCACTGGTGTCAACGCGGCCATGTTAACTTCCACTACAGCCGGTCTCGGGTCTTACTGACTATGGGGAAGTGAGCGTGGGACAAGTCGCTCTCAGCTCATCGCGTGACTTTGGATGATATTATGATTACACCCACGTTCGGGAAACACAGGCCGAAAAAGCAGGAAATCATCCAATGGATATCCTGCTCTCAGACCATTCTGCCACAACGGGCTCGCAGGCGGCCCCTTATCAACGAAAGCCTGGGTGACTTGCAGCAAGGCACGGTTACGAGGCCGTCGACTGTTCCACGCAAAATGGATCAACGCATCATTTGAGCATTGACGCCTCGTCTAAGCATCGAATGAGCTGTCCTGTGGACGTCTCCACGCTGTTGTCGAATCACCTCTTCGGAGCGCAAGTCCCCACGGTTCGCCATGACGGATACATCGACAGTCCGAGCCATCTGGGTTCCGTAGCAGTCCTGTTGGCTCTACAAGCTCTTGGGGTGCGCGGCCTCTACGCGTGGACGTATGTCCACTTTTGCCAAACATTCATGGCTATGCTGTGCCGGACGTCACGCGATTGTCATCGCAATTTGCATCCCCACAGACATGGCAATTTCCAAGCCGGCGCGGAGCGCACGGATACCTAATATTAACCTGCTACTTCACGATGCATGATGTCAGTGCCGCGGCTCCGATTGCGCAGAAGCAATCTCGATCATCCAACGTGGAATGCCAGATGTACGGGCACCCATGGAGCCAGAAAGGCCCTTCTTACAAGCTGGGCAGTATCGCGACGTGATCAGAGAAGGAATTTCTTTTCATCACCCACGCGCACCACACCGCTCTTCCATCTCAGGTCTGGTCGATAGGACTGTAAGCGACGCGCGACATCAGGATCTGAGTGTATTTAGTGCCGGAGGTGGTCGGAGTCCGATACAGGGCAGGGCGCAAGGATTGAGCAGGGAAGGGGCCGCTTGATCCGCACTGTGGGAATGATGTTCCCGACCGTGCCCCGCTTTCACGATCCAAGATTTCAAAGACCGAAAAGAGCAACGAATCGACAAAGGGCCTTCAAAGGCCCGTTTCGTCTCAACTTTGTTCGAACTTCAAGCGGTCTGCAAGTTTGCAATGTCGCCCATGACAAGCACAGCTCCTGTCATCGCGATGACTTTGCACATAGCTAGTGCGGTATAGTCCCCGTTCTGGCGCCCGACCATTCATTGCTAAGGAAAGCCCTTCCAAAGGGTACCATGGGATCCTCATGCTAGTACCGTGGTACACGCGATAAGTGACACTAACGTTTGTAGAAACCTTGCTTTGATGACGCGCCGCGAAATCGTCATGGCGTCCATAATGAAATGTATTCGCGCTGGCCATCTCGCATCCCACGTGTGGAATTTCAATTGCATCGCACATGAGTGTTATTCATGGTGGATATGCACCAGCAAAACCTATCTCCGTGGTATTAAAGTTTATGTGATCACCACTCGACATGACCGTTGAAGTAATCATATCCTTAGTTTGGAGGATCGTCAGCCAATGCCGAACGAATGTCGTCGACGCCGAAAATTGCGGCTAACCTGCCGTACGACTCCAGGTACCTTGCACGCACGCTACGAAGAACAGAGAATCTTCGCACATGTACCACAAGCCACCTCGAGCGTCATTCCAGACGCCATCAGGTGCAGCTCAGGGCGATCGCTCCGCTGGTTTGCTGCCTAAGACGTTTGCCCACAGCGCCGGAGCACTGGCGCCACGATGCACGTATCAGAAAGATGGCTGGCGCTGCACAGAAGCATTGATGGGGGCGCACACGCACCCCGCAATCCTGCTAGATGCACGGTACAGCGCGACCCAGACTCATGGTGATAACCAGAATACATTGCGGTCGTCCAAAGAAGCACGGGCCCCTTCGCTTCCCCCCCAGCTGCGGGGCAGTCTCCCGAACCAGTGATTCCAGGCATATTCACCGAGTTGACAAGATAAGGACCGACACCAATCAATCCACTACCCTGCATTATCGGTCCAGATGAACCGAACCACATGAGACCCTGCATCTCGAATAAAGCCATCAATGAGTACCCGGTGCGCTCCTGCACAGCAACAACCGAAGACTAAACGTGGGCGTACAGACTCTAGAAGGAGCAATGTGGCTTGCGACTCAAATTGACATCCATCAACAAGGTTTGGGGTTTGTCCCGTCATGGTATCGTCCGCCGGATTCCCAAAGTCACGGTAGATAAGGCTGTCATGACAACACATTGCGCAACACCAGGCCATATACTCGTAATAGGGTTTCGAGCCGGGCTATACGGTCATATGGATCTGTTGGCTTTGGCCAGAGTTCCTTAGTTGACGGCATGGACCGAGCCGTGTGGAAACCACTTACGCTGCTGCTGCTGATGTTGAAGCAGTGCTGACGCGGGGTAGAACACGATGGAGGAGCAGTGCATCACAAGTGCGAGCTTCATGTGCGATGCGGACTTCACGGAGAGTCAAAATGGATACTATCGAAACCTTCCTCCGACCTGCCCCATCAGCCTATCTACTGATGTCAGGCAAATGCAGCCCTAAGCACGCGCGCTACACCGCAGTTTCACCTGATTCTCGCATCTCCAGCTCACACGACGTCCAACTCATCTCTCTTGCAGCTGTGCAATCCGTTGTGCCATATCCAAAACACGAGTAAGCTCGCTTTCCGAACGAATGAGATTCTCCGTAAGTGGTGTGGTCGGAGCGTGCCCAGACGAATGGCCTGCAGCTCTCATGCATCTCCGCTCTCAACAAAACGTTCAACTCTCGGCAGGCCTCCGTACACCCCATCGCGAGCCGATTCTGGTTAGTGGCATTTGCAATTCCAATTGTGATCCGAATCGCCTAGAATGCGAGATGAAAAGAGGGGTCTCATTTGTGAGTCTTCATCTGGGCCTTCAATACGACTAGGTGTGGTAGGTTGAGGTTTTACTCCACAGCAATCTCATAGCGGTCATGGCTAGCTTCAGCAAGGTCATGTTTTGCAGAGGGACGGGTCATCTGAAGGGCGGAGGGATTGTGAGAATCCGAAAGTTGCCGCAGTCATTAGCTCGTCTCGCATGGTGGTGTAGTCGCTCGATGTGGCCGACATCATGGCTCAAAGCGATCAGATTGCGCAAGATACTTGTTGTGGAAACATTCAGTCATGAATATGTCCCATCACGATCAAGGCCAGGGAATTTAACGGTGGGCCACGCCAGCACCCACCTCAAGTAAGCAATCATCGACAACCTAGGATACCCGTTATCGCCCTCTATTCAGCACCCCCAACCCTATCGCCACCCATCCTCAATCACTGATAGAAATAAACAAACTGCCAGTCAACGCCTGTGCCACCGATGACACAATGCCGCGACTTCGGCACGCAAGGTAAGCGCTTCGTCAACTCGCTCTGTCTGATGGGTGGATGTGAGTCTTCCAACAAGTGTGGCGAGTGCAGCGGGAAGGATTGCGGATTCGTTCAACAGTCATGCTTCCTGGTTGTGGCGCAACTACTTCGGGCCTCGAACCACCTCGAAGTAGACATTGCACACCTTAAACAGTCCACAAATCCTGAAAACTCGAGTCTGTCTACGCGAGCCTTTGTGGATACAATTACGTCCTTTATCAGGTGAGATGTGCATCTCCTTTGTGGATGCATCACTGTGCACAAGGAGAGGCGTTCCGTGTCAATGAACGGTGAAGATGAATAGTGATTAACTTCCGACAATCAAAGCGAAGAACAAGGGACCGCTGGACTTGTCAGTGGGGGCACGAACACGAACAGGTGGTGCTAGCGCCTGTGTGGGTCTAGCGGCCTGAGCACGCGATGTTTTTAGAACTTTCATCTGATTGACCCATGGCGTCGACAACAACCGCTCATCGACACGCTCGCTCGGAAATGAAGCTGTGCAGCCTCGATAATCTGTCATCGTGCAATGACGGACCGGAAATGCACGACATAGCGCACCCGTTGGCTGTTGAGTCGCAAACTTTGCTCTCCTCGGCGCGAAACCAGCGCCCGTTCGGAGCGGCAAATCCTCAACAAAGCGTCCCATTGTCCACACAACACAAGTGACACACCCCAACCGCCCTTCTCAGCCACAGGCCCCATGTCGTGCAGTAGCGACGAGCCGCTTGCAGCGTCGGGCGGCTATCAGGGTCTCTGGACCCCTCTTTCACCATGCCAGATTGAGTGAGCAAGCCGTCGTTGAGGAAGAGCTTATTTTGCGGGCCGTTTGAGTCGGGAGGTTGAGGTTTGTCATGGGGCGCTTTTAGGAGGTCGATACGATGAAGTTCAGACCGTGGAGAAGGGTCTAGGATGCATGCTTGCGTATGTGGTGCATCTCGAGGTGCTGATGCTGATCTGCGACGAGGCGAGAAGAGAGGGTTGCAATGCATGAACTGACTGGGGCAAGAGTGCGGAGACGAGGACGAGACGAAACGACGGGCGGGGCGAAGAATAGGTAAGACGGCACACGACGCGACAGCAGCGATGATCGCTCTTCTCCGTCACAGCATCATAGGTCGCTGATGCACCTCGAGGCTCGCTCACGAATCCAGGGTTCTTCGTGCACAACGCGGTTCGTAACCTTGAAGCCTTCCCGTGCCAAACCTCACGATACGAAGAAGCCCCTAGCGCACCAGACGATCAAGCACTCAGCGGACCGAACACGAGGATCAGGGTCTCAGGGTCTATTCGCAAGCATTGCTAGAAAGTAGTCACCTACAGTAGTCATGATAACGCCCGCGATCGGCTCACTCAGATCATCTTCGAATTCCCACACCACGATCATGAATATCGAGGACCCACAACATCTAAACTTCTCCAGGAAAGTTCTCCAGACCATATCCATCTCCAGCTCCACCTGTCAGATCCACACATCAACAGTAAATCCTTTCGCACATCGCATCTGCACTCCACACACTCCAGCTCCAAATCTCCCCGGCCTCTCCTCCGCGGCTCAACACCGGTGCACTCGAAATGTTGAGAGTGGATCCCACCTATCCCATCACCCAAACCACCATACTATTTCGTCCCAACCTATCCTATCTTTTCATTGCTCAGACCACACCCACATTAGTATCTCCACCTCCCTTCGCTTCACTACATGAACCAAGTGGACCCTTTTCCCATCCCGCCTCTCTTCACATTGTGCATATCCCCACGGAGATAAAAGTCGGGGCCCTTGAGATGCTTGCACACGTACGCGAGCCTAAAATCAAACGGCAGTTCTGGCTCTGGCAAACGAGGCTTTTGCACGGACCGAGTGTGGTCTAGATGATGTGCGGGAACGGAGGGTCCTAGTGTAGGGGGTTTATTGGTTGGGAGATTGAATCTTTCTGCGAGAGCGGATGTGTTACTGCATGGCGGTGCGCGAGGGGGGACGTGGAGAAGTGGCGCGCACATGTGACGTATGTGGTGCTACTGGTGTGCAAAACTTTTGACGTTGGATATGCTTAGGTAGAGAAGTGTGGTGATGAGGAAGAGGAAGTGAGATATGGTATGTATGTATTTTGAGCGTCGGTTGTATGTGCGTTTAGTGTATCTAGCTTCAGGCTGACATGAGTGTCCTATGCGTTTTTTTCTTTCATATGCCTAATCGTTTCCTTATGCTTATACCGCATCCACATCCCTTTTTATACTGCAAGTGTTACCACCGGCAATGACACATTCCCAGTCGGCACCACAGGTAAAGACACATTCACAGTCGGCACCACAGGTAAGGAAACATTCAGAGTCGGAACTGGTGTTGTGATGACAGGAACATCTGTAATAATCGGCGGATTGGGTCTTAGTTCGCAAGGATGAGGGCCGGGCCGGGGCGTTGGCTGGAAGAGGTTCTTGCACTGTACGGTATTAGACATGCGGACGCTGTTGGGATTGGGTTTAAGGATGACTTACCGTCCTAGTTGGTGTTGGACAACCGCCGGCAGCGGACATGTAGCACCCGTAACTAAAGTTCTCCTCGTAGTTGCAACGCTGTTAGAAGTAATGTTAGTTTTATTTTGTTCAGAAGGTAATGTCCTCTGGTTGGTCTTGAAAGTATCGCCCTCTTGAAGCACATTGGTGTCCCAAGTTGTTCAATTTCTTATCGAATAGATTGGAGGCTATCACGTACCTGCAAAGCGTCGGTCGCCCAGCATGGATATTGTGCCGTTTTGATGTCGCATTTACATTGCTTGGTGAAGATGGGAATTGGCTCCCAGTGGGGATTCTTCCTCGTTGAAGTCGAAGTCTCGTCCGGGAGCTCTGGATCGGTGTCCGGAATTGATGTTGGCAGGTCCACTGCAGATGTTATCGGGATGTTGAGAGACGTGGTCAATGCGATAGAGACCGTGGGCATTGCGAATGGCAAAGATACAGTCTCTGCATCATCTGGCAATCCTTCGGATGGCTCATCTTGTCCTTGCGGATATGGAGCTGCATTTGCAAAAGCCACCAGTACGGCGGCGGTGAGGATGGAGAAGTGCATTTTCTCAGATGGAAATACGATTGCTATGGCAAAGTTGAAGCGACCTGCAATGAGACACGCCTTGTAACTACCTATACCTCTTCATTCATTTTGTTCACTTCTCTCTTCTGTTTACCCATATCGCTTTACCCATATGCCGTCGCCTCTCGGTACCTTGAAACTTGGCTCTTGAGATCCATACAGATCCTTATTGCATACGAGAAGTTCCCCAGATGATGATCGCCAGGAACCGCTTAGCAACACTATGGCAGCATCCAGACCGAGGCTGAGATCGTCACCATCTGATGCTGTACCACCCTTCGTATACACTTGAGCTATGTTTAGCATCAAAACTCCATTGTAAACATGTCCATAGCGATATTTGCATCGTGGTCACTATGCTGTGATTGTGAATGCCGCCAGTAAGGGCGCTGATTGGTCCCGCCAGCGGCTCTTAATATAGAAGTGATATACGACGTCTTGATGGCATAAATTGCCTAATGTAGCAGCAGTAGCGTGCGCCAGCCTCGTGAACTCGGGGACGTAATCATGCGAGCTCGTCTGAGAAAGTCGCTGTAAAGCTACAATGTAATCGTTAGACTCTGATCCTCGTGATAACGTCGGCCGCGGTTTCCACGAATGTCAGGATTATCGCGGTCGTCGGAGTTGACTGCGTAGACGTATTGCGTCATCTGCAGCACAGTGAGGCTGATTGTGCATCGTGGTTGCGTCTTCCTGTTGCAGGATGACGACGATTAGGCTCGTTTGCATTCGGTTGAGGTTGATCTCTTGGGCCCTTGGGGCCTTCCTCATCCTTTGTAGCGCTTCATTGCTCCTTTGGGCTGGTATCAAGACCCTGGTGCTGGAAGCGGACCGTTTGGCATGGCGACATGGAGGGGTGCAGCCATGCGATAAGCACCCTGGTCCCCAACATGTGAATGTGGATTCTTCATGCCACACCGCGCTGATCAGGGTCTCGACAAAGCCCAGCCTACAAGGGCTTGGTAAAAGAGGGGTCCAGTCGCGGTCTCGTAGATCGGCTCCAGAACCGTGAGTGGTGTGAGCTCAGCCGTGCACGGGAGTCCGTTTTCATGCCGTTCAGAGAAGGCCGGCGTGTAGTGAAACATATTGTGGGGACAGTGATATCTGCATGTCACCTTGGAGTCTGGTACGTCCGTGTATGCAAGTTGGTGAGGGGGTCGGAAATTTGATAATGCTGTTGAGCAGCGGCAACGCGGCGGGCAAGGAGAGATACCTGAGGTACATCGAGGTACTTCTGCAATTCTGCGGCCGTCAGCCCCTCAGATTACCCCAGACAATGCACGACTCCGCGCGACTGCTGCGTTAGCGTGTGATATGATTGATTACAACATTTTGTTGAGATCGCGACCCCGGAGTCGAATGTTGTGGTGTTTCGATAATGCACTGGGCGTCAGCGACTTCGGTGTTCGCGGCCTTTGGCCCCTACGAAATGCGGAGAGCAGTGACGGGAGATTGAGACTCTGTGGAGTCTTGATGAGCCTGGCAAGGTAGACCTGAGGATGCCGTGGCTGAGTCACGTGATCTGGCGGCTGAAGCTCGGGCCAATGACGAAGTTCGTGATAGGCAATGCACGAAATGTTACGCCTCAATTATCGTACGCGTCAGACACGATTAGAATGTAAGCTGAACCGCCCTGAAGCGCTCCTCGATGCACTGCGCCATGTGATGTGTCTGACTCTGCAACAGTAGCCTTCCTCCGAAACTATGGCGCCATCCAGAGCCATCCTACGCTGCATAACCTCCGCATCTGTGCGACCACACATACGCCCAACACTGCGCCCAATATCGACTCCAGCCAATTCGCTATGTAGGACAACAACATCAGCCCTACATTACTCGCCGGTGCAGCACACAGGCTTCCCCGCAATATGTACGCGGTCATACTCGCAGGCATCTGCTGCAGCGCCAGAGCCACCCGAGTACCTGAACGAGGCAGAATTACACATCTTCAATAAGATTAAGACAGAGCTAGAACCTGTGAAACTGGAGGTATGTCATGCACTTCCTTGCACGGTCTAGGCGCTGTAGAGATGCACATTCTGGAGGCTCTTGCATAGCTCACACCGTTGCTCTCGCATGCGTGAACCACAACCTCAGCATCACCGATAGCTGCATATAATGGATGCACGTCATAATCAGCAGCGGGGTCGGGCAGCATGCAACATAGCTGTCCTCTGGCCTGTTGCGAGGCGTTATATTACTGACTATCAGATTACTAATGACATTGCAAATGGCCACATCACAAAGACGGATTTATGCTAATACCCATCACAACAGGTGCAAGACGTTAGCGGTGGATGCGGCTCCATGTACGCCATAGAAATCGTTTCACCCAAATTCGCCGGCTTGAGCCCATTGAAGCAGACGAGACTTGTCAATGCCGTGTTGAAGGAAGAGCTTGCAGTCTGGCATGGCATCCAGCTACGGACGAAAGCTCCATGAGAAAGGAGGGAGAGATCATATGCAAATGAATTATAGATAGTGTAACATACTTGTACGTTGAGTATGAATTATATAATTGTATACTACTACATTTGCCAGAGACGAATCCTATGGCCGCTCCGATTTCCGAAATAAAATTGATATATACCGAGAAATATACACAAATATTAAACCTTTCCAAACTGTTTAACTTCCTACTTGTCGGAATGTATATGATGCTTAGCGAGGAGTAGTTGACTGCTTTCACGACTACTGAAAGAAACACCGGCATAGAGGACTACGACCCTAGAATAGGGCAAGATATATTCGGCCGCTCAGTTTTGGTATTCCGCCGGGTGCTATTGCTTAGCAGTTCCTAAAGGTCTTCGCACCTATTTGTAAGCGTAGCATAGCACTAACAGATACTTAGAAGCCTCTAGGCAACTGGAATAGTTTATTGTTAGTAGGACATAAACATATTAAGCTTGTACTATTCGATGGACATAGTGACTCTCTTAAGCAAGTGCACGACTAAATAGCAAAAAGAACACGGCCAAATATATTTAGCCTCGAATGGTGAGTCCTCTTGAGTAGCAGAAAAAGCCGCGGATAAGACGCGCATCTATGTAAGTCGATGATATGCCTTAACAGTGGCTCGAGCGTAGAAGCAGATCTAGTAGTAGACTGGAGCACACCAGGCAAGGTAATAAGCCCTTTAATGATCCCCGAACTCAATAGTGAGTGATGTCTGGCTGTTATCAATGCTGTCGTAGATCCCAAGCACCTGCCTTACCTGCAGATTCTTTAGCTACACTAGAGGAGGCGAAACTACTTCGTCCCTCGCCGATACAACGATACATGGACCATCAGAATTCTCATGCAAGTCGATGAAGTAGCGCCACTATGGCCCAAAAACCTCGAAAGATTCGAAAAGTGCCAGTCCGGGGCCGGGGTAACGAACGCGAGCGACGAACTCGTGACAACTACAGAATTACGGAACTTCAAAATATTCTCCCGGCCCTCAAGAGTTCATCTGTGACCTAGCACGTCAAGCCTAAGAGTCCCTTCCACGTTGTGGAGCTAGAGAATTGTGAATGTCACCCAGGGCGAATAGAGCTCTCTGATGTGGTTGCACAGCTACCTCCAGCAATAGTAGTCGACAAGCAGAAGTCGTGCGGTTTCGCAAACGCTTGCACTCAACCAGCGATGAAAGATAGCTCTACGGGCTTCTGGCCAAATTATCGACGAAGGTGTCACGCGAGTTCAGCCCTGGACAAGCGACGTGCCTCGCTGCATACTTCAAGACAACGGACTTGTTTTTCAATCTGCCGCAGAGCTTGAATGAAATCTTACAAAGATCAGCAAGAAGAATAATATCAAGCTGTCATGCCTGCACGAAGCCTCATATCAAAAGAAACTTTGCATTATGGATATGGAGGGCCCGATACGACTCCCAAGAGGACGCAGCATTCTCCCAACACAGTTCGCTGTATTGAATTTCGCAAATCCAGATCAATTCGTTAGCGCCAACCTCATATACACACAATGTCCGACGCTCAAGGAGTTCACTCAAGCTATCCTTGACACCCTACCTGGCTACGATTCTAAACAAGTCAAATTAAGTCTCGCAGCATGGAAACATTCGTACGGTCCTGACCCGACGCTTGCAGGAGTTTAAACGCAAACTCATTGAGATTGGCTTTATTGAAGATGAAGCTATTATCATCCACTGGGGTCAAAGTGTATGCAACATGTACAAGACAATGATCGTTGTACCAAAATAACACGTCATAGCACATCTCTCAGGAGTGCTTTTGCCATCGAAAACTGAAATATGCACATGGTAGCTGTGGCCTTACGTCTTTCATATGCTATCTAATTGATTGGATCTGAGAAACAAGATTGATATCCAACAAAACATGCAGATGAGACAAATGTTGTAGTGATTTGCTTGCTTTTGAAGTATGCCTTCATATCCCATCCTATTTCGTAAACTGAGATAGCCATGGTCTTAGTCTATATATCTTGCTCTAAGGTCCCAGATACCTTGAATCTGACTCGAGTCGTCAAAATGTTTGTCAGAAACCTGCAAATGATCTCTCAGGTTCACTGAGTGGCCATGATCATCAACGAGACTAATGAACATCTCGTAGTCAAGTAATGGATATTCGGTGGGAACGCTCTCTTGCCATGTAAAAACTCGTGCTTTTGTGATTAAGACGAACAAAAGTACAAAGCCGGCAACGACAGTGTAAGCAATGACGGTCCCTCGACCTGGGACTGATCGGGGTTTAAGGGTACAGTAAGTGCCTTGAACGTAATTCTCCGCCTTGTACCCACTTGGAAGGATCGGGTTTTTTGTTCCGTGTATTGGAGATACTCTTGCCATCGTTGGCTGAACTAGAAACGGGAGCATAGAGAGGAGGTTTTTCATTCGTTCATTGGCGATTCCGAACTCTGGTTCGTTATAGAAAATGGCAGAAGCTAGGCCGCTGACGAGGTACTCTGTCAATTGCTGTCGTGGAGACACAAAAGCAGTAAGCGGATCCTCCGCGGCGGTCGAATGTGGCCAGAGAATCTCGTTGATCGATCGTAATAAAGCCTCTATCGTTATATTTGCAGATACTGCCTGCGACATGTCCGTGACTTCCTGAATTGTGAGAGGGTTCTTGGAGATTGTGATGGTGGCGGTTCTCCGAGATATGGAAAACATGGTACTCCATGGGCGAAAATCTTCTAATCCCTCCCTTTTTCCTGCTGGACCTTGACAAGCAAGGTTCACTGATTGATTATCGGGAATACATAGTTCCCAATCTAACATACGTCTTCAGATTAGTACCTCAGGAGCAATATCAAGGAAAGCTAATCTACGTACCTGCTGATAGCAAATCGTCGGAGACGTAGGATGCTAAATGCAGCCTCATCCTTGCGTAGACTCCTCCGTATCTATTTGAAATATTGTTTGCTGGAGCAATAGGTTGTAGGACAGGTTTGTCCCACAACTCGACCTGGTAGAAAGGCGCATCGTGTATTTTGAAGCCACCAATGTCAGGTTTGGTGTCCCTGAAAGGGAAGGGTGCTGTAGTGGCGTAAGGACCGGCCAGCAAATAAGCCTTGCAATTTTTTCCAGCTCTACAATTAGGATTCAACGGCTCGACCACCCAAGTCATAGAGCGATCACGGAGAAAGCTCTGCACGTACATGGAAATCTCGGGACCATATGCAGCGGTGACTCCTGATGCAAGTGAAGCATCGTAGTCTCCAAGCCCTCCGGACACCATAGCTGCACGAAAACCAGATAAACAGGACTTCTGCTTGATGTCCGCTGGCTTGTAATCAGCGACGAGGGAATCCTCAGCTGGATGTGAAGCTTACCGAGTAGAATAATGCCTGGACCTGGTATTAAAAGAATGAGGAACAGCAAGCGAGCGTAGACCCATCGTACTAGCTTCGACCCTCTCCAAGACTCCCTCCACGTTTTCTTTGATCGTGAAACTCTGCCTGACATGCTAGCTTTCCAACTGTGTTTAAGGAATTTTAATAGCCCGAAAACGCTGGTGCTGGAGAGGATCGCGATAAACCACGGTAAACGAACAAATGCTTTCTGTCTGCGCCTTAGATGCAATTTGCCCCAAGCTACGCTGTCAAATGCATCTGCCACTGCGTACGCAAATGCCAAGTCTCCTGTCTTAGCGACGATTGCCAGAAACCAGGTCCCAAGTTGAGCTGAGACGACACCCAAGAATGTGTGCTCCCATGATGCCGTTATGGTAATGCCCAGGGTAATAGCGTATATCGATAACGCAATGGCTGGTCTCCACCAGTATTCCACATACGTCGGGCGTTTACGATTGAATGTCGCAAGCTTTCGGGACCGCTGATCATTTGCTGGCTGAATAGATTTCTTTAATCGACTCTGTTCTTGTGATATGCTCGACGATGCAAGATGCAATCGGTCTGTGAAAACAGACGGTGCAATTGTGCTCGTTGAAGCTAAAGTGTCCGAACTCTCAAGAGATGGCGTTGGCATGGTGGCTCATAGCAAAGGTCAGGCGCACTGCCGCTGAAGTAGATCAAATGGTTGTATGATCCGGGGTTCGACACGATTTCTACGTAGGAAGGTATGACCGCCGGCAAGCGTGCGATGATCGGATATTGTGCACCTAATCTAGAAGCCTATGCTGGAGTGTAACGAGGTAGGGAATCAGCAAGAGTAGGACCGGCCTATATCCTGCCTGATTGCTAGGCGGATTAGATTCGGGATTTACAAATCCTTGTGGGTGGAAGGCTGAGGACAAGGCAGACAGGGCTCAGCTGGTCTTGGCAAACATGGTCGCCGCCACAAGGCGCCTCGAACTAGTTGTGTGAGCCGGACGCGCAGCCAGCATCAGGGGAAAATACTGAAAATCGGGGCGCATACTGCGGTGGCAACAGTCACCTAGGCTGCAGCATATGCGATCACTTTCATCTCGCGAATGACAGACAGATCGTGAATATGAGGCGCAAGACGGATCGGGTTCGACTTTTCCCGTCACTTACGAAACCGAGTTGAACTGTAGATTGCGGAAGGTGCGAAAATATCTGCAACTAGTTATAGGAAGGAGAGCCTTGGGGAGGGCTACATACTTTGGTAGTCGCGGAGGTAGCATCATCTGAACGCCACGAACGCCTCACCTCAGATAAGCACATCTTCTCGAGAATATTAAAATATCGATATGGAACCTACGGTAAGGCGAACTATCGCTGAAGCTAGAACTCAGAATTGTTGCTAGGTAAGACTGCTCGTCAGTCATTACCTTAGTTCCACAATTGCCACACATGACACAAAATGAGAATCCTCGATGCCCAAGATGACAGCATGTAATATGGTGGTCCGAAAAAGATAATGCAGCCTCCAGCTACAAGCTATGTATGCACTCCATCACTCACCGCAGTGACGCCTGGTTCAGAGTAGAAGCATACCCGCCCCAAGCAGACCTCCTGCAATAAGATCCTTCCTCAAGACCGAAGACGCCGCAGCACCGGTCGCGCTCACAGTAGCCGCGGCCAAACTAGCAGTTGACACGCTCGCCCTCGCAGTCGGAGTAGGTGTAGGTGTCAAAGCAACGACCGCTTGCGATTCCGAGCTGGACTGCAACCCGTCGCCAATCGTCGCCACTGACCTAGCCGCGCTCGAGATCGGCGTCGTTCGTGCAGAAACTCCGCCTCCAGTAATGCTCGCCAGTGCGCCACTGACCCGACTCCTTATGCTATTGATATCCCGACTGATGCTCCCTTGCGCGGATTTCCAATCAATCGCCGAGACGGTGAGGATGTAGTTGTTAGCGACGCTCGCTGTGCAGAGCTTCGGGTCGTCTTTCTTGCATTCCCAGAGTTGGGGACAGCAGTTGGTGCTCCCTGGGCAGGTTTTGGCGAAGATGTCTTCGCAGCTGGAGGATTGGCGTTCGAGAATGTGTTTGTTTGGTGAGATGGGAGCGGTGGCCAAAGTGAAGGCGGGAAGGACGAGGAGGAGAAGAGCTGATTTAGAGAACATGTTGGAGAATGTTGGAGAAGGTTGATGGTGTGAAGGATTGTGAGGACTGATGAGCAGAGTCTTGCAGTGGATCAAGACTTTCTGGCAGACAGGGGAAAGTGCTTGATATCTGCGTATGGTATTATACTTCAGATCAAGGACAGGAGATTTGAAAAGGGAGTGCTCGTGTTCTGAGTTATGCGATTGGTGGTGGCTTTACACAGCTGAGGCCCTGTCGAGCGCTATCACACCGAAGGTCGACCGAAGGTGTGTTCGAGGCTGGGATAAAACGGAAGAAGTAGACGAGGCGATACAAAAATAGAGAGTTCGCACACAAATTAAGCAGAGCTGAACATGGTCACCCAATGCGATGGTTCACTAACTGGATTTGTGGCGGTTGTGGCGTTCGTTCATGCATGGGTGGAAATTGGCGCGGGATGGTAGGGGTGCGGATCAATCAGGCTGAGCGACGATCATGATTTTACCACGGCTCAACATGGTGAAGATTCTGTGTATGCGTAGAAGCTTAATGATTGAAGCACTTCTCAAGCATTTCTCAACCCAATCCTAAGGCCATGCAACTCGTTCATCAGCTTGCGATTCCCAAATTGTGTCCCAACTCTGTCGCGCATAGTAACCGTCCTACCTTCTTCGTCCATGATCCTCGTCCTGATTTCATAATCCAGCAACGGAAACTCACTCGTCTCAACGATTGGCCACCTATAAACCCTTACCTTTGTCAGCACGATAAAGAGCAAAAGAGCACCGGCGACGCATGCATATGCAATGACGGTCTCCTTTCCAGGTATCGCGCGTTTATCGACAACGCAATATGAGCCTCGAACATAATTCTCGTCCGGTAGATTGAGCAACGGCGTCTTTCCATCCTCCTGATAGAATACAGGGAGGTTTTCGCTTGTTGCTATCAGAGTAGGTTGAAAGAGGAAAACTGGCAAGACAAGAATGTTACGTAACCAGACTTTCCCTATGGGTAGGCCACTCATACGTTCTTGTGTCGACAGCCAGAGATCGTAACCGATCACTTGAGTCAATACGTACGGTTGGGAATTGCGATCGTAGCGAAAGTCGTTGGTTGGGCGGTTGGGTCGATACAGCATCGCATTCGTAGCAGTAAAAAGAGATCTTGCTGGTATGGTCTGCGATTGTGGTTCGCCCAATTTCTTGACTTCAAGAATGGTGAATTGAGTTCGAGAAAAGGTTATAGTCGCATTTCGACGGTAGAAGTGGACATATGTGGTCCAACCAGACTCTCCACCAGGCGCGGAATATGGTTGAAGACATTCGTTTGTACTGTTGCGGTATCCTTCGCGGCATGTCTTCCAGCCTGCAGATGTTCAGCGAAGAAGGGTTGGACAAGCTGTGATCCGTCGACTTACCAGCAACAATAACATCCTGGCTGTGTTGTCTCATGCAAAAGTTCAGGGAGTAATCTGTTCTCGGATCAAATCCACCATATAAGTTGCACTCGGACGTTGCATTGAAAATAAGTTCCGGCTCATCCTCAACACTCCACATGTCGACTTGATAGAATGGTGCATTGTGCAAACGAAAAGCTCCCAGCTTTTCCGACTCCAACGTGAACGGCCACGGCTGCACCGTACGGTAGGGTCCCGCTAACAGATACGATTTGCAAGTCTTACTTTTTTTGCAATCACTGTCAACAGGATCGACTTCCTTGGATATCGCCGGATCTTGCAACATGATTTGTGCAAATCTGGCAATGTCGGGACCAGCGGGAGTTTTGAAGAGCGTGGCAAGGTCAGGATTGTAGAGACCAAGACCGCCAGAGACAAGCATGTCGCGCTCGTTGAAGTACACTTCCTGTTGCTTAACGTCGCCTTAACTATTGTTAGCCTTGTACTATCGAGTCATTTTTTCTTTTCGCGCCGAGCTTACCTACTAATATGATACCAGGCCCGGGTATCATAACCATCAGACAGAACAACCTGCCAATGCTCCAACGCGCAGGTCGCCAGTGCTTCCACCTCTCTCTGCGCCGCGTTCGTGCAGTGCTTTCGATTGTCGTCCATTTCCTTCTTTCTCTCCACAGAGTAACCATATCCGTCCAAACAATGCAACCCAAGGCAATAACTCCCGTACTCGATATCAGCGCAAGAAATTCACGTGGCCTCCGCCCAAGCGATCTTCCTAATTCATCGCGTCCCGCTGTCTTCAGCCTGCCCCAAGCAACGCAATCGAATGCATCTGCTAACGCGTATGCAAAAAAAAGATCACCGGCTTTGGCGACGATAACAAGGACCCAGATACCCCAGCTGTCGTTCGCGACCCCAAGGAGCGTGCGCGGCTTTCCGGCGCTGAAAGTGATGCCTAGAGTTACTCCGTAGACGATTATGGCGACTAGGGGCTGGAGCCAGTATCTGGCAAACGATCCACAGCTTCGACGGTTTCTGGCACTGTGAACGAAAGGATCTGGATCACTAGATAAGTTCGCGCTCGGTACTTGTGGTTGATTTTGATCAGTAGCTGGTAGAGGTGAGGTACTCTGCTGAGGGGATGGCGTGGTAATTATTGTGGAAGGAGTCGGAGCAGGTAACGTTGTGCCACTTGCTCCAATGGAGGAATTCTCTGATGTCGTCGAAGTACTTGCAATATCTGTTGGCGTCGGAGAGAGAAGATCTGATGCTGGAGTCTCATGAACTGTTAAGTTCGTCGCATTAAAACTCGAAGCATTTTCTGTATTGAGTTCGCTTTGGTGTTGAAGCTCCACTAGGGGAATCGAGGTGCTCGCCATCTTTCGAAGTGTACGAGATTGCAGAAGAAGGCAACATGGTCAGGCGACTACTCCATATCTTTTGAATTCTAATCATTATTCACGAGGCTTTGCAAGCTGAATGCACTGCCTCGTAAAAGAAATCGTCAGGCTATAATTTGGCGTGGTGTTCGTCTAACCATGGTGTTTGTTGATCACCACACCACGAATGGCAATCGAACCCACCCCTCCAATAGCAGGGGATGTAGCGCCACGCCGAGCCACACCTGAGCTCACAATGGCGTACGTTCGGTCCCGACCTCACCACCGTCTTGGCTTCTATGTGCTAAATGCTGAAAAGATATCGCCATGGTCCTGCAGTCCCAATCAGGCCGAAAGGGTGTACAATACGACCAATAGCAATATCCGGTGGGAATGGGATGATGCGCAAATCAGGAAATCATCACTTTGCCCAGTGTACTAGCGCTCGTACCAATACACTCAATTGTCCTGCGTTTCTAAGAATGGATCAAACGTCGTCAGTCGGCTGAAGGTCCTCCAAAGTCCAGGCAGCCATGGACTTGGAAATTCTCAGGGAGCACTCACACCCATGGCAGTGTTGGATTTTTACAAGTATGATTCAAATGAACTCGCATCCTACCATGTTTCCAAAGTCGCTGCATCCCATTGAGCTCATACCTTGTCAAGATCCTTTCAAGATGTTGATCTACGCGCTTCTACTTTCGATTTGCCTCGCGCCAGTAAACGCAGCCTTACATCTAGCCAGACGTCAGCAAGACCTAACATTCAAAGACGTCTGCGGCGCAGACGGCATGGACTGCGGAAATGGATACTGCTGTTACGCCGGCTCCCTCTGCGTTCCCAACGACCCACCTCTATGTCGCGACCTCGTGCTACACGACTGGACGATGCAGGCTCTCGACTACACTTCTTTCATCAATCTTCTTAATCTAGATCGTCTCACTACTCTCGGTCTCACGCTCAGCACAATACCTCGGACGCTGACGTTCTCGACTTCGTTGCCAGTATACACCGAGAACTCGATGCCGCCGCAATATACACCGCCAACTTATCATCCTGAGCTGGCCACTCAGACGAGAAGGTCGCTTGGGGGTGCGCCGTTGGCGACGCCAGCAATAGGGCATTTGGTTGGTGGAGTGTTGGGTGTTGGTGTGATTTTGCTATGAGACGATGCGTTGGGGATGGCTTTAGGTCGCCAAGGGCGTTGTCCTTGTGAAGTCAGTGAAACTCGTAAGAGACGATTGGAAGTACGACAGCAACATCTGTGGAATGGGAGGACGCGTGGAGCGTGCAGAAGGAGGCGTGACCGCTAGGGTCGGTCCGTTTCTGTGAACAGGTCTAAGCGAGTGGTTCTTAAGCGACCAATGACGAGGTTTGTCTAATGCGGCTTTCATCATAAATGTACATGCGGACAGAAGTTTCGATTGGAAAGCGGGCTGGGATGTAATGTACGATTTACGGATTGCATTTTATTTTGGTGTCATCTTATAATCACTGACGTACGCCACGTACTCACATGCGTCGTTTCGAAAGTACCCTGAGACCCATCTCTCCTATCTACACAAGCTCCGTAACCAACTTGCCCGTATTGCCTCCCTTAAACAACAAACTCCACGTCTTCGGCACATCCTCAAACTTCGTCTTGACAACCGTCTCCGTCTCCTCTCCCACCTTGATCTTCCCATCCTTCACTCCCTGAATCATTTCCTTCAACCAACCCGCCGCTTTTCCGCTAACAACCGCATCCGTAACAATAAACCCCTTGACCTCGAGCCTGTTGATAATAATCTCAAACCAGTTCTGCAAGCCTGCGCCCTGGCCCATGGAATTGTACGTCGCGACGGCGCCGCACGCTGCGATGCGGCCGAAAGGCTTGATGCGCGTGAGCATCAGGTCGAGAATACTACCGCCGACATTGTCGAAGTAAACTTCGACGAAGCCTTCCGTTGCTTTCTTGAGGTCCGCTTCAAAGGTCGGAGATTTATAATCTACACAGATATCTGCGCCCAGAGATTCAACCCACCGGCACTTCTTCTCGCCGCCGGCAATTCCAATAATGCGCTTGCAGCCAACGAGGTGTTTGGCAATCTGAACCACCATGGAGCCTGTAGCGCCTGCGGCGCCGCTCACGACTACGGCGTCATCTTTGGTCGCGCGTGCAACATCTATAAGTCCGTTATAAGCGGTGAGACCTGGTCCGCCGAGAGAGCCTATGAAGTGTGTTGCTCGGATACCTGCCGATTCATCGGGCTGGATGGGACGGACTTCGCCCGCTTTGACGAGGGCGTATTCGGCCCAGCCGAGGCTGCCCATGACGAGCTGGTCTTTCTTGAGAGAGTCGATGTTAGAGCTGACGACTTGGGCGATGGCGTAGGAGCGCATGACCTCGCCTTTAGCGACGGGCGCCACGTATAGGCGCTCTGGGTCCATGTCTTTTTGAATCCATCCGCGCTGGGCTGGGTCGTTGCTCAAGTAGAGTGTCTTAACGAGCGCTTGGTCGGGGCCTAGGGCGGGGAGAGTTGTGGTCTCGAGAGAAAAGGTGGATTCCGGACCGTCGTACACGGGATCAGCTTTAGCTGGGTTTTGGAGAACCCATTGGCGAGTTTGTTGTCCTGACATGCTGAATAGAGGTAAGTGTGAGGTTGCTCAGGTCGAAAACGAGCTATGTCGGTCGTGTTGTGATGGGAAGCGTGTGCTTTTAGTTGTACTAATTCTTTCTGTTCGAATTGAGAAGGTCGGTTGATTTCAAAGCAATGTCAGGTTGAAACAGTCTCGCTGCAGCGATGTCAGAAGAAGCTCTAATCAGCTCCCTGAACTGCGGTCAACCTCGGCTTCTGCAGCTTCAACGTCACCTTTCAGCCTAGCTAACTCGATCAAGCTCTAAATCTAGCACTGCAGTTTGCTCAAGGGGAACACGAAACTTGTTTCTTTACAGTAAAGACGTCGCTTATGATGTGGCGCTTGCCTTGATAATTTAAAGTGCTGGTGCTTGCAAGCTGTGGCAGTATGAAAATGCAGAGGCGACGGTCGCCTGGCTCATCATCTAGACTGACAGGCAAGATGCGAATCATGAATCTGAGCCAAGTCATTTTGGTCTGCTATGTGGGTTGGTTACGAAACCAAATTGAATGCTGGATGGAGGGGTAGCTTCGAAGGCACCGTAGGTTGTGCGGATGAAGTGGGGCACATGACTCGCGCAACTTTACAGATGCACACTGTCTACAGGTGCGAGATGACTTGATGAGCGAGTAGCTGAAATACATATCTCAAACAGACCGACATTTGCATATCATCCATCACGAGTCTTCGTCACTCAGATTTGTACAGAAGTCTCTCTTGAGTTCTCAACTCCAATTCATTGCAGTTTCTATAATACACCATTCGATGCTAGCACAACCCAAACACCCCAGCGAGCCAAGTAGACGTCTCAATAAGCGCTTTTGCAGGCTCCCAAAGCTCATGCCATTGCTTCGAGTATCAATAGGAAATGTGTAGTCGCAAATCGCAACTAAGAAGGGTGGAAGTCGCTACTGCAGAGCGCCATTCATAGAGAAGATGTGAATGCCAATGAGGAACAGGCGGTCCATCTAGCCGTTTCTCTATGCGGAAAATCGGCGCATGACCTTGGCGATGACTGCTGCGTGTTAGAATGTTTTCGCCTGATATACAAAGAGGCTGCAGACCGTGTAACGCGACAACGCTGAAAATGAACACCACGGAAAGAGTCATGACCACGACAGGGTCGACCTTGAGCCCAGGAGACTCATCAGTGTAAAGCCCTAAATTCTCGTCAGCGCGTTGTTCCATCTCACTAAAGTATCATCCCGGTAGGAGGCTCCTTTGATGCTTCCATGCCCCTGAAGGAGCCTCCTGCCACACAACCCTAGAGCATCTACAAGACATGACTTACTCAGCATGGTGCTCGAGCTGCCTCCTGCGCCTGCCGCTCGTGTGCTGCTTGGTCGCTGGTTCGCGGTCTTCTCGGCGCGGTCGGCAGCAGCCTTCCTTCGCATCACTGTCGCTGGGCCACCCGGGGGCTTGGGGGAGGCTGGACGCGCGGTCGATGAGCCCGAAGGCGTGTTGACGGGAGAGGTGGGGCGTGGTGAAGACTGGTCCTTGTGTCAGTCGTTGCTTGCGCATGTTGAAGTCATTCAATGCAGCTTCTACTGTTGCTCGTATTGGACAGTGTGCGAATAAAGCCATTGTTGTGCAACATAGACGGACGCTGGCTCGAATGGGCATGTAGAGACTAATGCGACCGTGACGGCGACATTGTCCATGCTGATGATGACCGCGACAAGTCGAATGCGCCCATTGTAGCTCCTATTCCTCCCTGAAGCCGTTCTGCTGCCTGGACGATGGAGTGGAGGAGTGCGCGAGAATTGAGACTTACCATGATGCTGTATGGCGATTGTGACTTGGGCAAGTGATCAGGGTGGTGGGAGATGGAAAGTTGCGAATGTTGGCGGGATTATCCTTTTGTCGGAGAGGCCACGGTTCTGGAGAGCTGGGGTGAGAGCGCGCCGCGGCTCAAGCTCGCTAATTGCCGCACGGACATTTTGGCCAAGGCCAAATCACGAGTACCGCACTTCACCCCTCGGATTAGATTGCCCCGGACAAGAGCACACAACGGGCGTGTTTTTATTACGTGAGGTGCTGGAATCACTTCTTCGATCATCATAGCCTACGGCGTCATTTGAGATATCCCAAACACTTTTCATATTACCCAGTAGAATGTGCCAGACCTATATATCAATCCCAAAATCAGCAGAGACGGGCAAAGCCGTGCTCCGAAACGCATATGCCACCGCCAGATCCCAAAAATGCGAGACCTAGTAAGCAGCAAGTAACCTCAAGGACTCCCGCAGACCCGTTATAAGAGAAAAGACTAATGTCAACCTTGATCCGACATGATGAACACCCTTGTAACCGCCGCTTGAATGGTATATGATCTTCCGATTCCCAGATGCAGCAAACGCGCCGTAACAGCATATGACCTGAACCCAGGGTGAATTTTCGCCGACCACCCGTAACCTGCTCCGCCCATTGTTCGAAGACCGACACGATATGCCCGGACACCTGAAATGCGAAAACTCCGGATGTGCATCGTGGCTTCTAAATCAAAACGCCGTTTTCTAGCCCCACACGGAGGCCTGGACGCCCTGGTTCGGCGTGTTGCTCCAGGGGCCGTTGTTCCAAATGCCCTTGTCGGCGACTGTCGACGAGGGGTTCAAAGAAGCCGAAGTAGTGGCAGTGTTGTTGCCCTCGTTCGCATTATACGAATTATATCCCAGCGGCGACGGGAGGGGCGAGGTCGTGCGCTTGCCGAGGGGCGCTCCAGCTGGCTGTTGCAGACCCTGCGAGGGACGCGTGCCGATGGGCGCGACGCCGGAGCCGTTCGACTTGTTGGTTCCAGGGACTGGAGGTGATCCTCCTGGAGACGAGTTAGAGGTGCGACTCGACTGCTGTGCTTCGAACAGACTAAAAGCCGGGTTCTGATTGGAGGACGGAGATGAATTGCTGTTGGCACGGGCCTCCTGAGAGGTAGGAGCGTCCTTGTCTCGTGGAGGCATCTGGACGGCAGATTCGCCGGCATTCTGCGCCTGCATGCCGAAGGGGTCAAAAGCCAGGGGTGAGGCACCGCGGCCGGCGCCCGAGGACTGGACTCGCACGTCCTGGCTCGAGGTGGGGTTGTTATTGTACAGTTGAGAGTTCTCGCCGTACAGTGCACGGTGCTGGCGCGCAATGAGCTCGCGACGCTCATCTTCATTCATGGTATTGGTATTGGGGCTCATGGAGCGGTCGGACTTGGATCCAGAAACATCTGTATTACCCTAGTCAACCTGCTGTCCTTCCTCTATTGTTGCCCAGATTCCGAGTCCTTACTTCTGTGATATTGCTGCTCTTGGTGGTAGTTGCGCAGCTCGCGCTCGCGCTGGGCCGCCATCCGACGCTTCGCCTGAGCCATCTGGTCCGCATCGTTGGGGCGCGGCGCATAGCGCTGGTTCTGGTAGAAGCCCTGGACGTTCGACGCCGAGTGGGATCGCATGCCGTCGTATTCGCTCACCGAGTGGTGTCGCTGGGAGCCGCCCATGCGCTGGTCTGTGGACTGTCAGTGCCAAATTCCACGTTGTGTAGGAATCCGTACTATAGTCGGGATACGGGCGGGGCGCACCTGGGCCCACCATGGGCATCGACTCGCGACGGCCGCCCGCCTGGGGAGGGAATCCTGGGCCTAGGGGCTTTCCGCTCTTTGCCAGGTTTTCGGCAGCGCGATCGACCTCTGTTCTAACGTGTCAGTTCTGCCTTCAACCATTTTGCACGAGTATTGCGGGTCCAGGCGCAAACTTGCGCCGGCCCGCATAGTGACAGCTCTCACTGCCACGGCACCTGTCTGGAGACGTACCGTCGAACTGGGAGGCAAAAGCATTGAGCTCCTCCCTGTTTACCGTCGAGCTGGATCCTAGGTCCAAGTTACTCAATGTGCTTCCGCCGTTGTAGACACTGTGAGCGGTACCTGAGCGCGAGGGCGGCTGGGGCTGTTCCCAGGACGACTGGCGTCCGGGTGCCGGCGAGGACCAGTTGGGGTCGTTGTAGTAGGACATGGTCGGGCGAGGGAGGAAGTTGCGGCCGGGAAGCGGAGAGGAGGCGGGTGTGATGGCTCGCAACAACGGTGGAGGAGGAGTGCCGAGAGCAAGAAGCCAGCTGTGCTCAGGTCAGAGACGGTCAATGGCAGTAATGGCAGCAAAGTGAGTGACAACGGTCGGGCGGAAACCAAAGTATGCACGGAATGGGGGCGGGAAATGAGGTCGACTGTAGCGGAAAGGATTTTTCTGGGTGCGGAGATGCTCGACATCAGGGTCGTGCCGCTTACCGAAAAATGCAGCGGGAACAACGTACACAGACGAACGGGTAAGGAGCGACAGCTATTCACTCTGCTGGGCGCAAAGCGAAGTCACCGAGGGCAGCAGCTGGGCTGGGAAATGGGTAGGGGACTGCTCGGGAGAGATCGCGGGCGCTGCTCGACTCGAAAGGAGACGGGATTCCTCCTCCAATATGGCGCTAGAGGCTGGCCGAGCAGCGAACTGGCACTGGCACTGGCACTAATCTCCCAATCTCCGCTGCGAGCGCCCACGGGCCTGTGGTGCTGCACGCAATTAGCTTAGGAAATGGTCCCTAGCCCACCAACGGCTCGCATCGTCGCCTACTTGAGCCGCCGCAGCCCTGTACGCGGGCTCTTTGCTGAGACACAGGCCGTCTTCATTGTTGCTGAAGCCACGATGCAGCGCCGGGCGGGCGGGCAGAGTCGCGGATGACGTCTGCAGCAACTGCGCGCGAGCCGACCTCGAGCAACAATGCGGGATATGCGAGGCGCTGCACTGCAGCAGCGGGACTAGCGATGTGACCGTCTGCCGGGCTCCTCATTCAACCACCACCATCCGCGCTGGCTGCCGTGGCCTGTGGAGGAGAGCCACGACTCGGTGCCCAAGCGCCTGCTGTTCCGCTTTCACGTGGACCCTGAGACCCTGCACACTGCGGTGCCATGGTTCATCAGGAGTTTGACACTCGCAGAGCCCCATCCATGGAGGCGCCCTCGTCTATATGTGTGTGCGTGTGCTTCTCTGCAGCCTATCTGCGAACCTGCGAGTTCGCAGCCCGACCAACGTTTGCCCGCGGCGCCTGCGGGCTGCAGAGATTTCAGAAAAAGGATGCATGCCATGGCGGCCACAACCCCACCTCGCGCACATATCCACTGCCAACCCTCATTATTTGCATCAGCAGCGCCCGTCCGTCTTCGGCAGGAGATGCAGTCACTAGGTGCCGGCATGATCACCTCTGGCCCCCTCCACCGCACACTACGCGAAAGCCTGTCCACTACAGTGCGGGGCACCACTTGATCAGTACTGCGAGCCTCCAATGAGGTCTGACCAAAGAGCCGTTCTGGGGAGCATGTCGATGTAGTGGCGCCCGTCTTCCATCATTGCACATGCACCATGTCGACGACTCGAAGAGAGATGCGTTGCAGGCGATACCTGTTTCTCGCTGTCGTTGAGTTGAAGGTAGGGCCGCTGTTATCTCACTCGACGAGCACCAACACGTCCGCCACATAGTGGGCGGCTTTGCTTCCACATGAGGCAACCGTTATGGGGACGTGCAGATGCATTTGCTGCGGTTGCCGCGCTTGTGTGTGGATGCGTGCGCCCGTTGCAGACTCGTATGCTCGCTGCTGACAGAGGAGTTCGAGCAATCATTCAGCATGCAGAGTACGGCAACATGCACGAGATGCCACGCGCAGCGCTGTGGAGGCGTTGCAACAGGGCATGTTGGGTCGTCCACCCGGAACGACTTGCCGAATTCCTGGAGACGTCAGCCTCAATTCTCTGACGTTGCGAGCTCTGGGCATCAGCAAAGCTCGCCGCTTGGGCGAGGCAATATATGTTTGATGTTGGTGCACTCTCTGGCAAGCTGACCGCAGGGCGAAGGTTGGTGCAGCCCATGGTCGTTCCTTCCTCTCGGTTAAACATACCCCAGCAGCCCACCCCTGCGCAGTCGCCGCTCTGGTATGTTGACCATGTAAGTCATTGTGATGTCCTCTCCACCAAGACAACGTAGGCCAAGATGCAAGTAGGTGAGTGTCTTTCGTTGTCTCTTGACTCTTTCATCGTGTGCTCTTTCCTCGTCACTCGTCATAATTTCGGCATGCGTTCCTGCGTGACCCGATATGGTCAACGCTGCGGTACTTGGGATCATTGTTTGCCATCACGCGCTGGCCACAGACCATCATCTCGACAGCAAAGCCACCGCATGCGCAAGACCTTCCATCATCACGGACTCAGCAAACGCTTCACCATGGAATGCTCTTGCCGGACGCAGCTACGCCCAGTAAGCTGCCAACGTGCTCCGACGCGTCTGAGGGCAAAGCAACACCCTGCTTAAACCAGGTTTGTGAAACATCATGCTACCATTCAGCAAACATAATGGAGTACCTGCACGCTCAACGAAATGTTTCCGCTCCCCCTTCACCTCAGGCGCGCTCTGCCACTTTGCGGTCCGATGGAATGTGTCACTCCTTCCCTAGGGCACAAGTGCTTTCAGCGTGCGGTGACACGAGGATGGAGTCAAGCAGTCGATCTGTTTGCGCTACTCAGCTTCACGTTTCCTACCATATATCTTCCTTGGAAACAAGACCTGCTACGATTCTCGCTCCAAAAATCTCGCCAAGATCAACGTTCGACTGGCATGGCGCCTGCTCGAAATTCCGTCACTAGTCTACCACCCGAAATCATCCTCGAGATCGCAGACTGGCTACCGCCCGATGCTATCCTTTCTCTTAAACTCACTCACCGAAATTTTAACGATACACTGAGCCTTGAAACGCGGCTGAGGAACACAACCATTTCGCATTGCGCGCAACTCGCAATCAGAACGTACCTTGCGCAATCCGAAACAGAGTCTACCCATCTGCGTTGTATCCGTTGCAAGAAGGTCTACCCGCTCAGCCTCTTCAAGTCCTCGAGCAGTCCCGCATGTGTGCCATCCTCGCTCACGGATGACTACCAGCGAGTAGACATCGTCGAACTCCCGCAGCGGGTTTGCGCCTGGCACGTCAGCGAGTTGGCGCTCGTTATACCCACAAAGCCTGGCGAGAAAAATGAGTGGATCTCGCAGATGGACATCATGTGCATGCACTGCGGAGACATTCAGGGTAGGTCAAATTGCGATTGCAGATGCGATAGTTGTGCGTATCGGCCGGTGAGGACGTACACCAGGTACCTCAATAACCGTGAAGAATGCCAAGAATTTCTTTTCTGGCACGAGACCAGCAGTCAGCATGCTCAAGGACGGTTATTGGTTAGGGAGACCTGTATAGATCCTGGTGAGTGGCCGAGAAGGACTCGATGCTCAATATCCCAGATTTTGACAGGCTGACCTACCGGTCCTCAGATGACCGCAATCAGCAGCGTAGAATCAACTTACCAGTACGTTTCGAGGAGGACTGATTCGAGCACCACAACACAGGGCGCGGTCGATAGTCAGCCGTCATCGAGATGCAGTAAATGCTCTGGCCAATCCATATCGTCAACGAACTCACCTTCCTTCCGAATGTAACGATATATCGAGAACGCGTGGGTAGGGCGAGGTCTGTAATGTACCCTTTGTATGTCATATATCATTGCTATTCATTTCATAGTCGTGTCTTGTCGTCATTCATAAAGCCGGCTTCCTCACCCAACATTCCCCTCTTCTCCACATCCGTTCTGTCTCTCAGTCTCAAGAACCTCAGCTCCTTGCCCCATCTCCTCACCGTCCACAAAGCCCACCACTGCGCAAACATCAAGAACAACCCGCTCCACGCAACAACCGACATGACGGTGTAGAAATTCTTCGAGCACTTGACCAACCACTCCTCGTCCCAGCCAAACCCGGCGTCAATGTCTCGACATATCGCGTTCTCGTCGACATGCCAACTCGGAATCACTGGGTTCAGAAACCCAGCGTCGAAGGGGATGATAATGTTTGCGAGCGCGAGCGTGACGAACGACAGAGTCGATGTGTGCATGAGCGTGTAAGCTGACACGAAGCTTGGAATCAACTATGCAGTCAGATGTTAGCAACCGGTCACACCATATCTCGGGTCCAGAACAGTCATCACTTCGCCCGGACGCTTTCCGGACGAGTCCTGCCACGCATGGAGAGAAACTTCTCACCTTGACTGCGCCGAATAGCCCAAATATACTGGCGCCTGCTGCGCATAGGTTGTATACGAAGGACCAGAATGCTTGTTCGCTACCGGGCAGCGCGAAGGAGAGCGCGAGGAGTGTATGTGTGCATAGTGTAAGGGCGGGGAGGAGGATGGCAAGAAATCTGCTAACATGTCAGCAAAGTGATGAGGAGGTAGTCATGCGGAAAGCGTACCTCGTCTGTGACTGCTCTTTGGTTAACACCATCGTGTCGCAGTTGAGACGACGTCTCCAAAATCCGTTATGACAATCCAGCCGGACCAAGCGGTCGACGAGCAATTTAAGCCAGATCAAGTCGCAGTCCAGTATTCCAGTCCTAGTCTATATCCGCAGCAACGATCCAGTCGGTCGGTTCGTTCCAGCGAGTGCCTGCGTTTGGAGTGTTTCAGTCGTCAATCCAGCGATCCGAACCAGCGAAATCCAGTCGCAACACGACGTATCGAAGACCAACTGTCACGCTTATATATCCAGGAAGCGTCGAACAGCACAATGCCTGTCTTTGCCGGAGCTGCAGGGCAAAACCGAACAGCTTATGAGAGCGTGGGTATGGAGCGTGCGGAGCTTGGGTTTAGCTCCGGGATGCCGCGGAACGGATGCACGGACGCCGAAGCTGAGATGAGGTCATTCGGTGTCTTGTGGAACGTTACGACCCGATGCAACAAGCAGTACGGTACTCGAAAAGTGCACGCGGTGGGATGGAAGTCGAGGGCTGGGAAGACTGGCGACAGAAACTCCAACGCAGTGGTTTGCTTTTCCAAGACACGCGACACCGACACTTGCAAGCTTCCAAAGCTCGCTATGCACACTCGCGCATCAGGACTAGTGCTGGCTGCCTCATCGGGCACTTGGACGCACTGGCAGTACGATGCAGCCAGTTATCGCGCGCTCGGAGCGAAGCGGATAGTCTACGATCGGTGCGGATGAGGCACCACCAGCGAAGCAAGCGTCGTCCATCGTCATTTGTGGCGCCGGTGCGTCCGTCGCGAGTACAGATCAGGGATCTTGGGCGATGAGAACAGGGATGTTTTCTGCTACGAAGTACATGCGGTGGTGCACAACTTCATGTCCTACCTTTGCGAATAATTCCATCTGTCGAATTTGCGCACATAAACATGATGCAAGTCATGGCGCATGTTCGCTGAGAACACTACCTCCTGCCTAAAAACAATGTCAGCACATGTAAACTCCCCTAGTGAGTGATTATTCACCACAAAGTCTCTTCCGAATTTCGTCCACATTACCCTGCATGCATGCATGCACCCCATCCTATGCCTTACAGCTAGATCAGGAAAATTACCCTGTCGCTCACGTTGTCTGGACTTGCGAGGATCGACCATGCCCATGTGATGTGGCAGAGCGGGGTCTTTTTGTGCTTGCTTGCAGCTTGGAAGAGCGGAGTGGGGGATTGCTGACGTGACGTGACGTGTGGCTGGGATTGGGGGAATTGGAAGTGGGTAGGGCTGAGGAGATGAGGAAGAACATGTGATTACGTGTTTTTTTTTGGGTGGGGAGATGCGCGTTATTGATCAAGATCGTGTTTTGGTTCTGAAATGCTGTTTGTGGTATTCTGGGTGGGATTTTGTGCATCATGTATGGCACTTGTATTTGCGTGGAGAGAGGTAAGTGATAATGCCTGTTCTGCTAGGATGTCGGCAACAAGACGGAATAAAGCAGATTGCTCCTGGCAAATTGCGAAGTTCAAATCGGAATAGCATTAGGTCTTTGACATCTCTGATTTCAAAGTCACCAAGGGAAGACTATGAGTTTCCTCTCTTATTTTTTCTTCTAAAGATTCTTCAAGGAATTGGAGGTGGTTCTGATTCGCTCATATCAGCTTGGACAGGTTAAACCTGGTGTCCATATTGCTTGGAGGTCCATGTTCGATCGGAGAACATTATTGACGTACTTTTAGATCCACGCGAACCGTTTTACCGCACGTTACATCTCCGTCTGGCGGTAAAGCTATGTATTGATCGTTCGCCTGACGAGTTCATCATAATACTACGAGGGAGCTTGAAAGATGTTCAGCAACGCCCAAGACGAGGTTGAAGGACACCTGAAGCACATGCCGTTTTCGATGCTTCCGTAAAGTTTGCGTGAGGATCGAGCTGACTACTAGCTCTTATTTTGTGCACATTTGGATATAGTGTGTGCATCATACAGTATCATGAGGTTCATTCGCCACGCGATCAAGAATATGTGTATGATAGGCACGCAGGTCTCAGCTCGATGGTCGTCGTCTTAGGCAATGCGGCGGGTCATGCAATACCACGATTGTAAGTACGAAGACAGATAGATACTACTCCACGCTGATTTGTTTGCATGAAGATATTATGATCAGATGCAATGGAACTTCGCCATGTCAGGTCATCTCTTGAGCTGATAATTTACACTTTTGATCGCGAAAATTGTACCTTTCAGAACGGACTCATTGGAGACAAGAGATTTTGGAATGAAGAAGGTTGACTACTTCGTCGCTAATCCTATAGAATCACTCATCCTTAGGTCCGTCCCATATAAGTTTGAATGCGTGATGTTGGTGTGTCACAACCGAGTCCTCGGCCGCCGATGATGTACCCAGGACATTGACCTAACGGCAATGCTTGACACTTCATAGATCCGACTACCGCAAGAACACCTAGAAAATAGAGTGCAGTCCTTCTACTCCAACATCCCAGGTTGAAGGAAGACCAGGACACAGATCAGTGACGGGGGCCGAATCTCTTGGAGTGCTACAGACAACTCAGACTGCCGCGGTGTTCAGCAAGCCTCGCACAATGAACTAATATAATCTCTACTTTCGTCAGATCAGCATGTCCATGTATCGCTGATCTTGAGTAGATTCCTCCGTCCAGCCGCATACGGTATCTTTTGCGTGCCACCTGCGCACTGGAGATTCAAAACCACGTGCGATCTGAATGTGATTGGGTATTGCTGTGGGCCAAGATGTCATCATGTTGGCGGTGCTTGAAGCAAAGAGATCATCGAGGCAGCAGTCTGTTGCTTGGTTCGGTGTCCACGGCGGCCGAAGTGTCAGATGGACTGAAATTACTCCGCAATGATGAGGTTGAAGCATCATGGACCAGCATTCTGAGGCGAGACTTCGGCCATTCAGCCTTGCCAGCGGCAGCTAAATTGTGGCTCATGAAGCCCGTTTGCAATTTCGGGTACCCCAAGGGTACCGCCTTGCGACGGCAGGATTCTGGGGGCCAAAACTAGCAGAAGCGCAGGTCGCCTCAAACGTGGCAGCAGCAAGTAGGAGCCAATAAAACATAGAGCCAAGACTACTACTTACCCAGAAATGCTAGTATACTAGGTTACCCCATGCTTGACCTGCATACCTCGCCGTTCACAATGGCCTTGTAGAGGAATCGCAATAGCGACAGTACCTCAGCCTCACAGACGGCAACAGGAGGCCTAAGTCTCAGAGTGCCGAAAGGCAAGTTTTCACACGAAATGTCGCTCAATCGAAATTTGTCCCAGGCGATTCATCTGTTTCGATATTTAAAGTTCGAAGTTTGGGACTTGACAGAAGCAATCATTTTCCATTCAACTTACAATTTTTCCTGTCAAAAACTATAAGAAACTATCATTTGATACCATGAGAGTGTTCCTCTTTTACGTTTTGGCGAGCTCCATCGCACAAGCACGACGACCTGAGCCACTTCACGTTTGGCCCATTCCTGAAAAACTACCAACATCTATATCGCGCTTCCGGCGACAACAATCCGTAGAGCCATGCGCAGAGATTTCTACCGCATGGGCTTCTCAACGGACGAATGCCACAGCCATTATCGTGCCTGCAGAGCTCGCATATGAGTGCCTACAAAGTGTTCCGGTAGACGTGGATGGAGATCTCCAGGAGATTGACGAGCTCAAGGAATATCTCCAGTACCAGTCAACACTAGCATACCTCAAAGCTGGTGTACCAGGACAGATCGAGCCACTTGATGTCATCCGCAGCCTAGACCAGATTGCAAATGGGCTTCGAAACGGGTCTTACGCCAGTGACTACGAAGTACAACTCTCCATTAGGGCTCTGCTCGATAGTAAGTTCTCATATCATTCTCTTTTCAATCATTGTGTTGTCCTCAGCAGCCCTGAACTCTATTCTGAGTCATGTGCTAATCCTTGCGAAGGCGCTGGCGATTTCCATCTATACTACATTCCGGATCTGACGGCGATCTTCACATTCGCACGACGGGAAGGGGCCCTTATTTCACTGTCTAGTGATGCACTCCAAGTTCCTCAGCTCTTCGCTCGAAATGACGTATTGAGGCAAGGCACTACTGGCTTCACACCCTCGGCTGTTCTCTCTATCAATGGAAAGAACGCTTCTGAGTATGTAGAGAGCTTTTCATCTGGAACGAATTTTCATGATGCCGATGCGCGCTACAACAACGCTCTCTCAAATCCTGTTCGGGCAGCCTTCAGGGGGTTCAACGATGGATTCTTTGGATCTAGCTACAAATACGATGGGCCAAACACGACCTTCGTTTTCGGCAACGGTACCTCAATCGTGCTGGATAATCTCGCGAGTTTTGTTTCAACCCTCGACTTCACCGACGTTGTGGACGGCATATCGTTCTTCAATACATTCTGCCAGGGTCCCGCGAACATCCCTCAAGCTCCGTCGCCGCGTCCGTCTGAGGTGGTACAACCGAGCCGTGTAGTCTCAGTTGCCACACGATCCGCAACAGCAACATCGGTCGCGACAACTCCGCCTCAACCCAGCCTCATCGGGTACCCGACGCCTAGATTGATTCTCAGTGGCAAGATTATTTCCAGTTATGATCTCAACGGAACAAACAGTGACACCGCTGTGCTTGTCTTGACAGGATTTGATCCTGAGAATGCCACCTTGGCTCGCGACGCCACGGTCGGCGGCTTTCTCGAAGCCCAACGGATGCTACGTACATTCTTTGCCGATGCACTTCGACAAGGCAAGAAAAAGCTGGTCATTGATCTCCGGAGCAATGGTGGAGGCACCATTGACTTGGGTTTTGAGCTGTTCAAGCAATTGTACCCTCGGGTTGAACCTTTTGGTGGGTCAAGATATCGCGCTCACGAGGCTTTCCACCTTTACAGTGCTGCCATTGCCGACCAAGTTGAGAATGGTACGAACATTGATGGCGTTCCAGACTTCGAAAGCTATTCAGATGGAGACAACAGCCGCCAGAATGATCTTCTGTGGAGCAATATCCTCGATGTCAATGGGAGACCTTATCCTTCTTATGCAGACTACTATGGGCCGGACACCATACAGAACGACACCTTCGTGTCTCTGAGGAGGTACAACGTAAGTTCTTCACCTCTTCCAGATGTACCGATTCTTACTGCTCATAGTTCTCTCGAACACCTGGTGGCCATACGCTGAACGCCAACTTGACCGGATATGGAGATCAGCCATCTCCCTCACAGCCTTTCACTGCTGAGAACATTGTCATCATTCAAGACGGGCTTTGCGGCTCTACGTGTGCTATTTTTGCCGAGCTTATGCGCGAGCAGGCCAGAGTGCAAAGTATTGCTGTTGGCGGTCTGCCCAATAGCAAGGCCATGCAAGGCGTTGGTGGCAGCAAAGGAAGCCAAGTGTTGCCGTTCACAAGCATCTTGAACCAGGCAAACTCAACATTTCTCATCTCCAGAGCGCTAGACGGCGCAGTAGTAACCGACACACTAATCCTGCCGTCAGCCATTGGAAGAATTCTAAACACCACTCAGCTCTTACAACGTACGGCGCCAACTGGAGACGAGAACTCAAGAATCAATGGCGCAGTCAATTCGCTGAACAATTACAGGCAGGGTGACGAGACGGAAACTCCATTGGAGTTCGTGTACGAGGCTGCGGACTGCAGGCTGTTCTACACCAGGGAATCATATCTCAACCCGATCGCACTCTGGACCCAAGCCATTGAGGCGAAGTGGGGCAATGGAAGCTGTGTTCCGGGCAGCACGGGCGACAAGACGGCGATTGGTGTCATCAATAAGACACCCTTTGAGCTGAAGGGTAAGAACTCGACAAATAGTAGCTCCACACCCGTAAACGAGGGTGGCGCTTCAGGTTCAAATGCGCGATCAGGCCTTCTTACGCTTGCTGTTGTTCTTGCTGTCGGCCTCGGACTTTGAGCCTTTTGGAACAAGAGGAAGCTTCTTACGCTTTTGTCCAAGCAGAGTACCTCCACAATGTCTCAGATCAGTTCTGTCATCCTGTTTAGATTGCTAGTACAAGCATGAGCCATCCTGCCCCTAAATGGAAGTATGCAATGTATTGCCACAGTTGGACATATGTACGATAGAAACTGCAACCAATCAATGTGATGGGGTAACGTGCAGTATGCTAGGGCGAGTCGTTTGTGAGAACGAAGTGGGGCTGACGTGAGGGTCATGTGGCTGGTAGACCATGTAATAGCGCGTTGTGTAGGCGCGCTAGAAATTTGCAAAGTAGCTTGTGCGCACTAGGCTTTCCGACAAAAGTTAATGTTGAATATGCGGCTGTGATGGCCGTAACGCTAACAGGTGACACCCTGAGAAGCATGGTCTTATCAAGCTTAGTGAAAAGTGTGTTCCGTCTGCTCATTGCTATAGATAAATGCTACCTAGAAATCCATATATGACGCCGGTATTGAAGATGCGTGTCAAGTAGTCGTCGCCATCTATTCTTGCCCGGTTCGAAGCGGTCGTGTTCTCTATGCGAAGACATAGCAAGGAATGCCGTACTAAGTTGAGGATACGTTAGCTGGGAGAACATCTGAAAGTCAAAGAAGTCACGTACGTTCGTGGGAGCATTGAACTTGAGGTTCTTGTCCAGATCCGAGATATCCGAGATCTCAGAATCCTTGAGGTCAAAGCCAGTCACATCCAGGTTCTGCTGCAGACGATTCTGCGAGTTGCTCTTGGGGATGACGGAGAGACCGCGCTGTGTTGACCATCGCAGAAGCACCTGTGCAGGTGTCTTGCCGTGCGCCTCGGCAATCTTCTTAATGACTGGGTGGTCAAAGAGAAGAGGAGTGTCCGCGGCAATCTTCATATCGCACTCAATAAAAGACTGAGGACCGAACGAAGAGTATGCGGTGACCTTGATGTCGTGCTCCTCGGCGAGCTTGATGAGGTAAGGCTGGACGTAGTATGGGTGGTGCTCGATCTGGAGTGTGGCAGGCTTGACCTTCGCGTATGTGAAAAGGTCCAACAGCAATGCGCCAGAGTAATTCGAGACGCCAATGCTCTTAGTCAAGCCCTTCTGCTTGATGTCCTCGAACGCTCTCCATGTATCTTCTAGCCGCGCGTTGCTGTGAATGATCTTGCTGTTCGCATCGTCGGAGTACCACCCAGGTGGATACCGAGTCTCGGGCGAGACGTACTTGAGCGCAACGGGGAAATGGATCAGGTACAGGTCGAAGTAATCAATGCCCCAGTCCTTAAGCTGCTTCTTGGTAATGGGCTCGACCTGTTCGTAGTCGTGGAATGTTTGCCAAAGCTTCGAGACGATGAAAAGGTCTTCACGCTTCACGAGGCCCTCTTTGATGGCGCGCGCAACACCCTGCCCAGCCTCGACTTCGTTGCCGTAGTCTGCGAAATATTTGTCAGTAAGTACACACCCCATGTGCTCTGTTCCGATGCATGGAGCTAGCATTCCGAAAATCGTGGAAGGATTCAAGCCACCGGCAAATCGGACTCGCCGCCCGTGAGCATTCGACGCGACGCGATCGTCAGAAAATGGCTGACGGGCCGCTGGAGCGAGCTTGCGGTCTGAATATTCTTCAAGGGAAATAGCTCCACGGTGCGGTCATTGCGGCGTGAAGAGGAGAGTAGACATACCGCAAGCTCCGTCAAATAACCTGTATCCAGTCTTGATCGCATTGTAGACGGTGTCCGCGCAGGTCGCGTTGTCGACCTTCCAGAGGCCAAAGCCAACCTGGGGCATCTTATTGCCATCGTTCAAGGTAACGTAGGGCGTATCGATAGCCATTGTCGCGAAGAAGTTCCGATTCGAGAATGTAAATATTGGGGTCAGCGCAATAGGTCTAACTTTGCAATTTCGAGTGGAAGGGAGGAAATAGCTTTTGAGAACACTTGTAGAAGAGAAGGATCGGACTGTATTAATACTTGAGCGGCAGAAACGCGCAGCAACCATGTCCTTACAGTAAATCACAGCTGACCGCAAAAATTCCTGGCGTCTGCCGAACATATACGCCGCTCTAATGGCTAGATAGATACGACCCTGCGTCTTCTCCCGGAGAATTGGGTCTGTAGCTTGCTTCTTTACCCTAGTTGGAGACCCTCCCGCTGTCAATTAGCCACGTTGTTGCGCCGCATCCTTTAGACCAGTTGATTGTCTCAAGTCTTGGTTGTGTCTCGGAGGGACAAGTCCGACGAAATAACCGTTGGTCCAATACTTTGCGTTGAAATTCAGAACCATGTTCTACACATCTGCAGTTGGAGGATTCTCATACGTGAGATCTTTGTGTTGCCGTGGACCTGGAAATTCACAAATGAGCGTAACCACAGTGACCATGGTGGGGTTGACTCTTTGCCCCTCCATGTCCACAATCCAACGTTACGGATAAAGTGTGTTAAAGGCACCGGATAATTCTTCGTTCCTCTCCAAGGACCAACCCGCAACCAGATTGGACGGGCGATACGGATGCGATGATGGCATACGTGGGATCTTACTGCTGTGTACCTTGAGCGAGTCTGCCGGAATTTATTTGCGCATTCCCGAGCTGCGCGTGGCTATCGCACGCGCCTCAACGTGACCTCAGGCGAGATGGAACATAATTTAAGCGATAAGCATACGAAGTGAGATGTTACTTTTGTCAGCGCGACGCGGTGAATGTTTTGCAGGTGTGTCGAGAAACAACCGGTGGCAACGATGTAGTGATTAGGCTCGAGCGACACTCCCCGATGTTCAGCTAATTAATCCTAAAGTCGGCGCAGTACACCCCGAATTTGACGTGCAATTGGTGCGGTCACGTGCTTTGTCTTCCAGTCTTCCAGGCTAGGTATGGACCTTCCAAAGCCACAAGCGTACTTGAAGCTCGCATCAATTGATACGATTGGGAAGCAGATGACCACGTAGATGATTGCTGGATGAATTCGTTAGCTGCCGGACCAGAGCTCTAATCGTCCCCGGATAGGCTATGCATGAACATCTAGAGGCGTACAAATCTAGCCTTAGATAAGGTTTACAGATGTACTGCTGCATTCGAACTAGGTACCGAGACTTCCGCGTTGCGTGATAGGCGCTTTGTCCAGTTGTCCCATCGTACTGTGTACGGTAGCGCTGTATTTCCGCATGCGCCGCGTGCCATACTTTTGGGATTAAACTAACCAAATCTACCTGAGCGTATCACACGCGTGCTTGAGGCAAAGTCAGAGGAGATTCGTAACGGATGAACGCAAGGTTTGGATTGTTCTGAAACGAGTTCACTTGACTCCGAATTCGGTCGCTTTTCAAGACTTTCGCATTGAGACATTTCATGAACTATCAAAATTCCAGCTGAAGGACAAAATCGTTGTACGGACGCGTGGTAAGACGACCTGGGGTATCGCGCCACCATGACTAACGCCAGATATTACTCACTCAACATGCTTCGTTACTGGTCATACCACCCGGCTTGCTCGATCCACCTCTATCTTGAATTGCGTTCGTTTATTGATGACCAGGCCTCTCTCGTCCCTTGACCTTTTGGGCATCCCTTCTTCGGTCCCAAAGCTGGCCGTCCGATCGCCAACCCAGATCTCCGTATCATTCCTGGTGACATGATCTACAGGTCGGAAGTTGGCATCTGCAGTCAACATAATGGGCGCCTGTGAGCTAGGAGAGCCCCGCTGAGGATCTGGTATGGTTGATACAGACCCAGTAGACACATGGGTGGCGGAAGGATGGCTGGCTACGCTAGGCTCGTTCGTATCGGACAGCGAAGTCCCGCTCGTTCTCCGTGTAGGAATCGCTTGCATCAAATAGCCTTCGGACTGCCATGAGGTCCGCTCGAGCTGTCTAGACTGAGGTACGTCGCGAGACACGTCCAGCCCTTGAGATCGCTGAGAGCTATTGCCATAGGCCGATCTCTTGTGGTAGCTGGTTGTGTACTCCTTGTTGAACGGTCTCAAGAATGGACCCATGCCTGTTATGGTGAAGGACATTATTGCATAACCCATCTGCCATTGCGTCGCGACGAGATATGCGAATGAATCGTTGTTCCCCCCGAAACGTTGGTGAAGGTAATATAGCCGAACCGCCGCAATAGGAATGAGGGGTAGTCGCGCAGAGAAGGCAAAGACTACTACCAACTTTGCCTTCATGCGCATCTGTAGCGACCACACGAGTTGGATGGCAATACTGAAAATCAAGGCTTCTGTAACGATGTCGAGTGCACCGATGGCCTGCCACTTCCGCCACTGCGGCGTGGTCAGTTGTTGATCCTGTCAAACAATTCTGAAATCTCATAGACAAAGTCGCAAGCGCCTAAACATAGACAGACTATCGTAAGACTCTGGACGGGAAAATACCGAAGCGCATCCAAGGACGACTTCGGCTCTCGTCCGTTTGCGGTCTTACCATGCTCGCTTGACCGGCCACGCTACTTATTGAGAATAATTCTGAGACAGGAAATATACGTACTCTATTGGTGCACTGCGCCGGATTTGTATAGAATTGAACCGGATTGCATGGAACCACGATCAGGATAATGGCCATGATGAGCCAGATAGAAGACGCCGCAATGAGGCCATAGCTTGCGTACTTGTGCTTGCCTCCGGGCGAGAGGCGAAGATACAACAAAAGGACCGAGCATTTTGTCAAAAACAGGGTGCAGGCATATAAGATCTGCGTAGCGATTCCTCTCTGTCGAAAATGTCAGCGCGGTGAGATTCGGAAGGATTGTGGCTGCCATGTGCTGGCGGAGCTGGATCCCTGTTGCGGATCTCGAGGTCATGCACAACTCACCCTTCCAAGACGCTGGAGTTGCGACAGGTCCAATCCGTCCTGTGAAGCTCCTAGGCCTAGGTCTACCGTATACAGAAGAATGCCAGATTGCACAGTATGAACAACCTATGGCGTGATGTCAGCACAAGAAACCAAGCCCGTTACACACCGGCTGGTGCGAATGTCGCTTACCGTGGCAGCGCTGAGAGACCAGTCATCAGCTTTCCAGTCCCGAGACTGAAAGCGCAGCCAAATGCGAATCAACGAGCATACCCAAACGAAGGCAAGTACAATCGCAACGGTAACGACAATCAGACCGCGCTTGTCGTCCGCTGTGATGAAGTAGGGTGGGGGGATGGGATCGGTCGACATGACGAAGGATGGCAGCCACTCATGCACGACAGCAGCAACTCAGGAATGCCATGGAGGAGAGAGGAAGTACTGCTCAGCTGGAGAAAGTCGCGTTCCACCTTCTGATTACCTGGTTTTCCGGGGTGGTACATAGATTTGAATGCACTCATCCCACAAATCATCATTACCGACAGGATACCCAAGGGGCTTGCGCCGGACGACAGCCCGCAGGCTGATTCTTTGGGTCTGATGGGATCCCGAGGGCGCGGCAAGCCAGATCGGATAAACGACATGTGGGAGCTAAACAAGCCATTGACAGGACTTTGTCTCGTCTTAGAAAAGCCCACCTTAACGCCAAGACCCCAGTCCATCAGCTTTGGGAATTTTGCGCGGTGTCGCTTGTCATTCTTGGCGGTGCCGTGGGTGACACTCGTCTGGTTGACGTACCAGCTGCCGCTTCCCCGCCGATAGTCTCAACGTGAAAATTTGCTGGCTATTCGTATAACAAACGCCCGCTATCGCATAACGAACACCCGCTATTATCATGCGCTTGAAGTAGATTCGACGAAGCAGGGATATTAGATGGAACCTGAAACATTACAAACGGCTGATGCATCAGCACCAGATCGTACCAGCGATCTTACCCATGTTATCTCGCCCGTCGCTGTTAAGCGAGGCGCGCGATGTGGACACGATGTGGACTTTTTAATCAATCGAGAGGGGAGTCGAGGACTGGAAGCTGGATAGCCAAGGCTCTGGCCGCTGCGGGCCCAGATGATGGAAGCGGCCCGCGTCGACCGATTGGTGTAGCAGAGTAGTACACAGTCTAGCCCATCAGCAAGTCCCTCCGGATGATCTCGTTGGCGCAAAAGGGTCGGATGCAGGGGACTGAACCAGCTATTCGCTCCGGGAGGCATGTGGAGCCACCTGTTTAGCGCGTCCGTGGGCGTTCGCCATCATTTGCCCTGACACATGCTCGATTTATCTTCGTTGACCTTTCTACGCATATTGATCGTCCTTTCCTGCATTTTCCCACGTGGCGCATCATTTCGGTGCGGATTTCCTAAGCCATGGCCAAGTACAACAGTTCAGAGATGGGCGTATTGCCTCTTGGAAAAGATGTACGACCAGACTCTGGAACCAACGTTGACGAGGATTTCGATGGCGAGGAATATCATGATTCCATCCGGGGGCATACGCGACAGGATCGCGATGACATGGCGAGGATGGGAAAGGTTCAAGAATTGAGGAGAAATTATCGACCACTCTCGGCACTCGCCTTCACAGTCATTCTTCAAGGAACATGGGAAGTTCTCATGACGTGAGTGCGTCCGATCTGTTTCACATCACCATTGACTGACACACAAAAGTGCGACTTATCAAGGCTTGGTCGACGGAGGCCCAGCAGGTCTCATCTGGTCTTTCGTCTGGACGTGGTTTGGCTTCAGCACTGTCATGCTGTCTCTCGCTGAGATGGCTTCCATGGCACCAACCGCTGGTGGTCAATACCACTGGGTCTCCGAATTCTCCCCTCCAAGCCTACAGAAGCCTTTGAGCTACTTCGTTGGATGGATGTCGACACTGTCATGGCAGGCAGGAACCGCCTCTGGACCTTTCCTCGTCGGTACTCTGATTCAAGCTTCAGCAATCGTCATGTACCCCGACTACGCTCCCACCAACTGGCAAGGCACCCTAATGGTTATCGCTGTCACCATTCTGGTTTGGGTCATGAATGTCTGGGGAGCCAAGGCCATGCCTATCTTCCAGAACGTCATGCTGGTCGTCCACGTGTTTGGGTTTTTGACAATCATCATCGTCTTCTGGGTTCTTTCGCCGAGAGCATCGGCTGAGGTGACATTCACTCAGTTTACCAACTCTGGAGGATGGAGCTCGACAGGCTTGGCGTTGATGGTTGGACAGCTGTCAGCGATCTATGCTTGCATCTGTAAGCATCCCTCTTTTTGTGGGCTATGATCGACTTCGCTAACAATGCACAGGCTCCGACTCGGCCGCACATATGGCCGAAGAAATCAAAGATGCCGGCAAGACAGTCCCACGGGCCATGATCGGTGCTTACCTCATGAACGGCTCTCTTGGCATAGTCTTCCTCATCAGCTACATGTTCATGATCACCGACGTCGATGCTGCGCTCAACGATGCCACCGGCTACCCGCACATTTGGGTATTCAGCCAAGCTGTGTCGCCAGGAGGTGTGGTCGCATTGAACGCTATTCCAACCGTCCTCATCTTCGCCGGTACCTTGACCTACAACTTGTCCACATCTCGCCAAACATGGGCCTTTGCGCGTGACAAGGGTCTGCCATTTTCCGGCTGGATTGGAACGGTGAACAAGAGGCTTCAAACTCCTGCGAACTCGGTCACGGTCACTTGCTTGATCACCATTGCGCTTTCGCTCATCAACATCGGCTCCGATGTCGCTTTCAATGCGAGTAAGTACACTACCTCTTCGGGCTCCAAGATTTCCAAGCTAACAAATCACAGTCATCTCGCTCAATGTCGTCTCCTTGATGATCACGTACGTCATCTCCATCGGCGCCGTCCTCTATCGCCGCATCAAGCACCCCGAGCTTCTTCCCCACTGCCAATGGTCTCTCGGCCGCTGGGGCGTTCCTGTCAATGTTTGCGGTGTTCTATACTCGTTCCACGCTTTCTTCTGGTGCTTCTGGCCCGAAGGCACGCCCGTCGAGCCATCTACCTTCAACTGGGCTGTTGTCATGTTTGCTGGTACTGGCATTTTGGCGTTGATCGATTATGTCATTCGCGGAAGGCATCATTACAAGGGTCCTGTCGTCCTAGTGGATGGATACAAGGGCGAGTGACTTTTGGGAAATTTCGATTTTGATGAGGAAGACAGCGAGGCTGGGGAGGTAGAGGGCGCGGAGTTGCGCGCATTCCTCCCCTCACGCGAGGGGACCGACGATAGTTCGTCCGAGTAATTTTGAAAAATGGTACAAGTAATTCAACCTAGCCTGGTTCATCTGCACTCGCGGTCCCAAAGTATCAGCGAAAGGGCAAATTGCATAGTCCCCTGACTTAGGGGAAACATGATCCGAACCTCAAAATGGATATTCGGTGCGCCTACAACATCTGTAAACATACTGCAGCAACGTCTAAGCTCTAAAGAGAATTAGTATAGATCACTTATAATTCACAATCTGTTACAACGGCTGTAAGGCTTGTAGAAAGAGAAAGCGCATATTGTAGAGATGCTACGTGTAAGCCACGCAGATACTGTGTAGATTGCAGGGATGAATACCATGCCGGTAATTACATATTTGAATTCTTGCGAAGCTACCTACTTATCCGAAATTGCCAGCAGATTCAAAGTCCTTAATCTCCGTGCACAGATTTGATGAATGCACGGAAAAACTAAGTAAGCACTCTCATTATATTTTTTCATGGTTTCAATGCTAGTCGAGCCACTTCAACCCCGCAATCTTAGTCCGGTACAAGCACTCTAAGATACCGCCCTCGCAAGTCTTCGTGGTGCTTCCGTACCTCGTGTATGAGATAACACCAACACTAAACCTCTCTCAGCTGCACTGACCCACTCCATCTAACCCTAGCCGATCATCCCAACCCTACCATATCTTCTCCACCCTACCATCCGCTAACTCATCATGTCCAAGTTCACATTCTACAAAGGCCTCGCCGACGCCCTCGTCGGCGTCGTTCTCCTCATCAAACCGGAAATTATCTACCACAGCGCCGTCGCGAGGGCGCTGCATCGCGTGTCGGGACTTCGTTTGCCGAATCCGTATCCCGAAGGAGACGCCGTGAGTTCGCAGCATGCAGTTGCGATAATGGTAAGGCTGAATATCTGGATCTTATCTGCAATGTAAAGTGATGTCATGAGATGCGATGATGCTGACGTGCATCTGGTGGTAGGTAATCGTCGTCGGATGCGGACACATGCGCGCGAGCTATCATCGAGCTGCGATACCGCCATTCGGTAATACGAGCTCATTACCACCCTTAAGTCATCAGCAATTTAACGCTCAACAGTTCTCATGAACGCTTTGTGGTCCGCGTTGGCGTTTGGGACGGTTGTGCTTAAGCCGCATCGGGCGACGAGCGCGTTGTTGATGACGGGGATTAATCATGCGGTCTTTGCGACGGTGATGATGCTCAGAACGAGCATTGGAATCAAAGAGATGTTTGGAGCTTGAAGAGGGGATTAATCAGCATTTAACCCTGACATTACAACCGAACTTTGTTCTATCTGGTGATGAAAGCTTATTTGCAACTCACGAATCGGGATGGACGTTGGCAACAGAATTTGAAGAGAGTCTTCAATTAGGTCACCATTTTCTCGAGTAGGTATATGCATGTGTGCGAAGGCTGATGATGAGATGTGTGAAGTGCTCTGAGAGTCACTTCATACCTCTAATAATACAGGCTGAATATATTCACGTTCTACTAAAGACAAAAGGTTGTAGTTGCCTGGAGGCTTTCAAGTATCTATTAGTGCAATGCTACGCTGATGAATAGATGCGGAGACTTCTAGGAACTGCTAAGCGATGACACT
>BCLK01000372.1:0-85851 GCA_001748405.1 Paraphoma sp. B47-9 | reverse complement strand
ATAGACAGTATTTAAAATAATTGAGATATTATGCCAGATGTTTTAAATGCACATGAACGTCAACAATGCGCTCGAAATACCAGCATCTACTGCCTGTGGACTTATTAGGTTCATCAAATGTATCGCCAGCCTCGAACACCTTCTCGCCGACAACATCGCGATAGTCCTTCGTAGAGCGCTACAAATGGTGGCCCAGGTTTGCTTGACGTACAAGAAGAGGAAACTACTAGTGCGGACATAGGTATTGCAAGAATATGAGCCTTTGCATTCGATGCCTGAAATTGATTATGTATTGAGCAAATTGTGCTGACTGCAATTTACCACTCATATAGCTGCCATCAAAGATACTCTTTTGGACTCGAAGCCACCGTCTCCTTGACCGCCTTCAGTGGCTCCAACGGCACCGGCGTCTGATACAACCCTGGCACCCTTGCGCTCATATACACACTCTCGCACCAGTTGGCCTCCTTCTCCTTCGCGGGGCCCTTCATCTCATAGTACTTTCTCGCAGCCACTAGTGGCGTCAGGCTTCCAAACTTGGCCGCATAGCCTTGCAAACTGCGGCAGTTGTATGGTATGCTGCGACTTATGCAGTCGGCGTAGCCACCGAGCTGACGATCCCACATCATGAGTTGTTTGAGCTCGAGTTTGCGGTATTGGCGCAGGAGCTTGAATGTGTTGCCTTGCATGATTAGCATGCTCATCCAGTAGATCATGTAGCAGATGCCGGCGCCAAAGTAGTGGAAATCGTATACGGGATCAAAAATGGGTGGCAAGTCGCCACAGAGGTCGAGGAAGCTTTGGAACGCCGCGATGTTGACTTCGTTGTAGCGGGGTCCATTCTTTTCGAAGTTGGACAGCCAGTCGAAGGCGCGGTTGGCGAGCTGTTGCGAGTCATCAATGAGGGCATCGATCTCATCTGAGAGAACACCGCCTAGATTAAGTCTGTCGGTGCGCTCGAGCAGGCGTGGGATACATATGCAAATGTCGTTCAGTGCGACATACGGATCGACTTTCGCTCCTTTGGCGGTCACTGCGAGCCATTCTGGGCTGTCGAGCATCGAGGCCTTCCGCATGTGATAGCCAATACTCAGCTTTGAGAGTTAGTCATGTCTTCGCCCGATACTGTTCGACTTACTGAGTTGTATCGAATAGCATGAAATATCTGCATGCTCAATCTGCTTTCAAATGAATTCGGACCCCGCTGTCTCAACAGATGCAAAAGACCTTGAACGTGGTAGAAAAAGCCATGTCCATGTGTGACGCCCACGAATACCTGTAGATATCAGCAACTACGTAGAAAGGTAGTGTTGATCAGCTGACCTCGTACAAAGTGAGCAGGTATGTTGACAACAACGTTTCGTCTTTGAGAGCTGTATTCGGGTCCTGGATAGCCCTCAGCATATGACTGAGCGCCGACCCATACAGCGACCGAGACCGGTTGATCAATGTGTGGTTTCTGTTCTCGACTGCTATTTGCGCCGCTGAAAGCGCATCCACCGCAGCAAGAAGCACCTGGCTGTTCGCCGGCAATCCCGGCAGCGCAAGCATCAACGCAGACGTTGGAGGCAAAGCCGGCCCATCGCACCTGGGAAGATACAACGTAATGAAAGTGCCTAGATGCTGAATGCGGTCCACACCGATAGTGCTGACCCGCTTGGGCAAAGCTTCGTCAACAGGTTTCGAGTCTGCATCTGGCAGGCGCACAACGGCTTGTGCTTGAGTTCCATTCGAACTTGATGTGCTTGTTGGACTGTGGTTTGCATATCTGTACCGCGACTCATCTTCTTTGATTAGCGCTGGGCGATCTGTTTGTTGGTCGAATTCGTGTAGAATGAACGACTGCGTCGGCCTGTAGCCTGGGCATTTCGTCCCGCGTCGAAGACAAATGTTGCATTCTGGCTTCGCTTCATCACAGCGAACTTTCCTCTGTGGTCGACTTATTCAGCATACTGCCATGTCATGTGAAATGGTGGCTTGCCGAGCTCGCGTACCTTTCTGCACTCAAAGCAACCCGTGGATCGTTTCGGCATTGTCGTACACGGGCGCGGGGCTCCGGCTACATGAAACTTGACGCTTCTTTCGATGCGTTCGCGCAAGAATGGGACAACACCTCTGTTGTACCTGTCAAATTACAGGCGTGAGGTGGATCGAGGTATGAAGAGAGGAGAAAGAGGAGAGGACGAGAATAGATGCGAGCGCAGCCGTTGGATACGAGGTGTTGCTTGGCCGCCATCACACCAGGGACGACCAATAGCTGCTCGCGCTACGGGAAACCGTTGTGTCCCGAGTCAGAGCATTCGCGGTTCAGTCCGCTTGCTCGTGCCGGCAACTGTCAAACCATGATGCCGGTCGAAATGACTCGTCTCTACCACGGATCCGTTCTTCATCATAAGCCTCGGCTCGGTGGGTCACGTCGAGCTGTCCATCTTCAGATACCGGACCCCGCGCGCCCCAGTCTTGTCGATCCAGCAGATACCGTAGTATTTGATTGTTCGATGCCTTGGCCGGGGTTGCAACTGGTTCGGAAGTTTCCCCGTGACGCTCAAGCGGGTACAGATTCCGCATTAGACGAGGGACTGAGAAAGCCCAAGCAAGGCCAATGAGAAGACGATGATAGAAGGAGGGGAAATGACAGAAATAGATCGACACTCTGCGGATAGTGATGTGGTCAATGAAATGTTTGTGATTCACGTGGTCGATCAACTATGAACGGAGGTGCATTGGTCATTGAGGCAAGAGCGAGCCTCATCCCCCAGAATGGAGGTTCGAGGCAGGAACGAGAATTTTCTCAAGCCTCATGCGTTCACTCAGGCGCTTTTCCAAAGGTCTTATACGTGCTTGCGGGTGGTCGCATCGGCCCGCAGTATTCCTTCAGCACGTGTGTGGCAGCTTCATTTGGAAGTCTTCCGCGAGTATGGCCTCGCTAATGCAGCCTGATTGGACGCGCCTACGATCGTCCAGGTCACAACGTCACAGCGATTGGGCAGGTACTTCACGGATGCAAGCCTCCGGACTGTGTGTCGCGGTAGACTGCCGGTTTATCCGTAGAAGGTTTGCGGTGAGAACGGGTGGCTTACGGGAAGGGATGCTTCTTTTCACTACGTGCCGGTGTTCAGTGCTCTTGGCCAACATGTATGCGAGCAAGAGGCAAAGTGTCATAATGATATTCTATTAGTATCTAGTCTATCGTTGTAATAGCAGCTCCACCATAGGCGGATCTTCCTCGCGCTCCTGCCATATCCGTCTCTTCCGTCGGTGCCAGCTGCGACCTGACCTTGATATCGTCGACTGACGTCTCACCCTCACTATGGCTGCGGGCGGGACCTCTGGCACTTGTGGGTCTGCGGGTGCAGGTGAGTTCCCGCCCCGTCGACCGAGCTTCAGCGACAGGAGGATGAAGACTCCGGCGATGAGAATGGCCAGTAGCAGCATGATCTTCCGCTTGATGCTCCGTTTCTGGTAGCCCGAAGCTACCTTGAGCTCCTTGTCTGCCTCTTTCACGTCTCTTGACATGCGCTCAACGTTGTAGTCAATGCGGTCCAGCATAGTGCCCTGGTCAATGACCATGGTCTGCAGCTCTTGGAAGATGTTTGCGAGCTCAATGATGCCCTGGGCAATCTTCTCGATCTCGTGCTCACGCTGGGCTATTAGGGCTTCGTTCGGGTCGTGACGCATTCGCTGCTGCTTGGTCTGAAGGAGCGTCGACTGCGAGAAGGAGCGGTCGGCGTCCGACTCCTGCATGGCAGGGTCGTTGTAGGGGTTCTGCACGGGCGTGACGGATCGGAAGGGCGAAGCGAAGCCGCCGAGGTCGCGAAGTTCTTCAATGATATCAGCTCAGCGTCAACCGATATGTGTACAGGACTCACTCTTCAGGTACGCGGCCTGCTTCTTGCGGAACATGGCACTCACTTCACCCACTCGTGAAGCAAGGGATATTTTGAGGTTTTGTGCCATGATCTCCTCGCCCTGGTTGATGTTGCCCTGCTGCTTTGCTTCGCGCACCATGGACTCTATGCGCTTGATGGCCTGCTGGCAGCGCTGGAAGCCGCGGGTGATGTCCTGGGTGAGCTGCTCAATCTCGCGCTCCTCGCGCTTCTTCACGTCCTCATCGTCAAAGCCCGGGAGCACGTGCTTCTGGTGCAGCTGGTCGAGCTTCCGTGTCTGCTTCGCAATCTGGGCGAGGTGCTCGGTGATCTCGTCCTGCACGTCGAGCCAGCGCGGCGGCAGCAGGTCCATCTCAATCACGGCGTCGCCGTCGTCTTCGTAGGCGCCGCTCGACATGAGGCCCTGCCGCTCCTCGGACATGCGCCTGCCGTCGCCGAAGCCATTGGAGCTGGGCCCGCCATAGCGCGGCTTCTTCTGCGGGTGGTGCGAGTACGACTGGCGGTAGGATATAAAGCTGCGAGCTACGTCAGCGCGAACTGGCCAGGGTGTCTGCTTGCGGTTGCGGCGTACAGATTGGTGCGGTCCCGCCACATGCTGGGTTGGGCAGGGGCAATGGCGCTATCTCATGGTAGAGAGACGGCCCGGGAGTGTTGGTAGAGGGACAGACTGGGCGAGGCGTGACAGCGGCACTGGTGAAGGTCAAACTGCTGCAGTGTGCTGCTTCTGGTCCAAGGCGCACTTCGGCATGGCAGCTGCGGCCTGGCCTTTGGCTGGCTGCACAACAGCGCGCCTTGCCGGTTCGGGCGCGCTAAGGGCCCCTTCCCAACAGCGGCGCTGACACCTGAGCCCCAGCTGCTCCACCATAACCCAAGGTCGTCTCCAGCCGCACAAACACTTCCACTTCACACTACACGCTTCCCGCCGCGCTTCCCCTATAAAGCCCGCCAGACGCCTACTGTCGACCCTTCACGACCACCCTTCCCCCACCTTTCTTCACACACTCCGCCAGACATGGTTCGTCGACCCCGCGCTCTCATGCTGCCATACCCCGCCCTGCAAAACATCACAACAGCCTCACCACCCATTGCCGCGCACCACTGACAGGACACCGCAGGCCGATTCTCTCACCGAGGAGCAAGTCTCCGAGTTCAAGGAGGCCTTCTCTCTGTTTGTAAGTGCTCTCTGTCCCTTGCGCCGTCGTGGCTGCCTAGCGCCTGCCATCGCTGCGTGGTTCCAGACAGATTACTGACAGCAGCCTCGCAACAGGACAAGGATGGCGATGGTCAGTAGCCACTTCCCATGATTCTCACGATGCGATCCCGCGACCGTCGATGCTATTCCGGGTACTCGGCAGCATGCCGCAGCACATGAGCTGGCGGCCAGGGTACCCCTCAGCGCCATGGGCAGCCGCGTCACCACAACATGTCCAAGGGCACACACGCTGACGAAGATGCGCTGCAGGTCAAATCACCACCAAGGAGCTAGGCACTGTGATGCGCTCGCTCGGCCAGAACCCCAGCGAGTCTGAGCTGCAGGACATGATCAACGAGGTCGATGCCGACAACAACGGCACCATTGACTTCCCAGGTACAGCCGCTCGAGATGCGATGCTACATGGCGGCGACTGATGACGTGCAGAATTCCTGACCATGATGGCACGCAAGATGAAGGACACCGACTCCGAGGAGGAGATCCGCGAAGCCTTCAAGGTATTCGACCGCGACAACAACGGTTTCATCTCCGCTGCCGAGCTCCGTCACGTCATGACCTCCATCGGTGAGAAGTTGACCGACGACGAGGTCGACGAGATGATCCGGGAGGCTGACCAGGACGGTGATGGCCGAATTGACTGTAAGACACTGTACAAGTTGCTCTGCAGAATAGCACTAACGAAATGGACAGACAACGAGTTTGTTCAGCTGATGATGCAGAAGTAAGGATTGGGTTCTGTTTAAAGCACGATATACACATGATGACGGCGACACGGCTGCAATTTGCCTGCAATGAGTGACGAAGCAGATTTGACTTCTTGAGGCTTCTTGAAGTCCCCTTTGAAGACTTTGGCTGCTTTCCCCCTGCCAATTTCCTCGGAAGACGGCTATATATCCTCAATCCACCACTTGTGCCTATATGCTTTTCTACTGCTGTGTCTAGTGATGTGTGGCTTGACCACGTTGGTTCTCACATAAGGGCCTTTTCAGCTGCAGGGTCTATGGCTGTGCACATACGCCTCGTTAGCTTGTGGGTCTAGCTGCACTGAAAATAATCGTGGCAAGCGTGGGTGATATGAGAAAAATGTAATGTTACAATCCTGTTCGAATCACCCCTAAGATAAACCATACGGTCCTTTGCTGCGTCTGCAGACCGTGTTTCCCAAGCCATAACGCCGTGCTGTTCGCGATATTCACCCTCTTACAAATCAAGCATGCTCAACTCCTTCATCGTGCAGATGAGCATCATGATAAAGTCCCATTGTACACCCTCTGCATATCTCTGCACGGCTGCGCACGTTCATCGAATCTATCGATTCACACTCGTGAAGCCTGCATCCGTCATCTCCGTGTCTCCGTTCTGCGGCGCCGCAGCCTCACCCTGCGCCGTCGACACGGGCGGCTGAGCACCCGAGTACGCGCGCTGTCGTCCGGCGCCCTCGCTCTCTGCAGCTGGCGTTGGTCGCTGCTCGTCGTACGCTGGGTCGAAGTACGGTCTCGCAGGCTCCTGTGCGCGCTGACCCAGGGGTGGAAGCGACGGGAGTGAATGCAGCGGCGGCAAAACTGGTGCGCCATTGACTGCGTGTGGCGATGTAGGATTGAAGTATGTTCCGCTGATGCGGCTCGGGTCCGGTGTGCTTTGTGCGCTGCTGAGCGGGTTGATGGGTTGTAAGACCGATGCTTGCTGCTGTTGCTGTGGTTGACCGTGGATCTGCTGCACACTCCCTGGACTCTGCTGCACACCGCCAACTACACTTCCACCGCCCGCCACGCTACCTCCCTGCGCAGCTGGTGGCGGCGTGCCCTTCCGGTTATGGCTCCTCTTGCTCCTCAGTGGTTTGTCCGTCGGCGTGGGCGGCGGAGAACTACTCCGATCGCTGTCGTCGATGTTGTATTCCATGTGCTTGTTGAGCTGTTCGAGCAAGAAGGCGCGCTCGAGACGCATCTTCTGGACGCCCCGGTTGAGGCGCAGGATGCGTTGGCGGGTCGAGTCGTTGGACTCTTCGATGTTATTGATGCGGCGTCGCAGGTCGATGCATTTGCGGTAGTAGGCGGCCTCGACAGATGGGGGTAGGTCTTTTTGCGAGTGGGCGCGGGCGGCTGGGAGATATTAGTCGGTGGTTTTGTGAGTGAGGACTTAAGGAGCGTGAAGCACAGCAGGGACAGGTATATATTGGGATAGGGAGAGCGTGCGTACGTTGTGAGGGCATCTTGGTTAATTATTGCGCGGTATGCGCCGTGTTTTCGTTGTCGATATTGTGTTTTGTGACGTAGGTGACAGGGAGGAGATGGATGGGCGCGGCTGGGGAGAATTGTGGTGTTGAGGAAGGATCGACGGACGCGGTGATGGAGCTCCAACGCGCTTGTGGAGCCGAAGATGTTCCGACCCGAGTAGCCTCACGATGTGCTCCATCCACCACTTACTCGTGTCTGCACTCCGTGTCGCCTGAACTTTGCATCATCTTTGACGATTGGATCCCTCTGCATCCTCCAGTAATTGCGTCTAAGTCTGTGCATGAACGCAGAACGAACTCTGTGGTGGCATCTAAGAGGCGCTCTCCATGATGGGAGGCGTGTGCTACTTCACGAGGTTGCATTATGCGTAGATGGACTAACGCTTGAATCTTGGGGGTCTTCAGTGTATGGAGAAGGCTGCTCCATATATTTTTCTCTCATTTCCTCTATTTCGTCCTATTGATTTGTTGCGGTCTTTTTGCGGTCCTTGGTGCTCAGCATGCAGGTTCTCGCTTTCCCTCTTTGCAATTCCGTTCACTGTCTAAACCCAAGCCGTCGTCACCTCGAACAAAAGCTACACAACATCGTCTTCACAATTTGTTATGGCTACCCCTCGCTTGTCTCTCTTCCTTTGTCTCCCAAGAACAACAAGGACCTCTTTACGTGCTGGCGCATTGCCGAAGATGGATGGATATGTTTGAATGCCCCTTTGTGATTGCGGCAGCCCAAAGTATGCCAAAAATGCACAAAGACACCCGCTTTGACAATATGCGCCCATACATCGGGGAACGGACAAGTACATGGTTCCCCTTTCGCCGGTTCTCACTTGAACATTGTTCAGAACTCATCTACAACTCTTCCTATGAAATTTTGGTCTCTATGCGATGGCGACACCAAGTAGAACAAAGCCTCCAATCCCCCATGCTTACGAACGTGAAAGTGAGCCGTGGGTCCTACCAAATAAACTCACGAAGTCGATATGTCTCTGCGCGGGACGCGAAGCCAGCGCTGCTCTATGCATAGCTCTGTCTATGAGCAAGCACACCGGAGCCTCAGCAGCACGTCAAGCGACATTCTTTGAACCATTCAACTACTGGGACTGGCATGGCATTGCGCCTGATGACGATTGTGCGCGAGAATTGAAGAAACAGCGTTTCTGGGAGTATGAGCGTGGATTCATGGTGAATAGCACCATCCCTTATGGATATCCTACCTCGGAAGAAAGATGGAAGGCTTTCACCTCCATTCTGAAGAAGCATCCCGAACGAAAGCGTTGGGTGAAGAGGATTGCCATCGCACACTGGATGACAGCCAAGCATCTCACATGGTACGTAAATATCCCTCCTCAAGATATGATGTGCTTCGCGGTACAGTTGAGCATGTCGAGACTAATGCGATATGATCAGGATTACCGAAAACCTTGTCGCTCTTGAAGGACTTGACTTGAGCGACATTGCTGAGCTTGGCAACCGACCTGAACTGATCAGCAGCCAATGGCCCGACTTAATCAACGAGGAAATATTCAGGCATGGTGGTAAGATAAACAATCTTCTGGCAACGCTGTCGTGGCTCGGACTCCCGGACTTTCGCGATGTCAATGGACACGTGGCACTGGGTATCATGGAAAGAGTTCTACCAAGGTGTATCAAATTGGCGACCCTTTCTCTCCGCTCCCGGCACAATGGTCAAATCAAGCCAGAGTTCACGGACTGCCATGCCGCAATATGTGATTTACCATCTAGACTTGCGCTACACGCACCGCCGTCTGTGCAGCGACTAGAGCTGCGTCTCGTGTATCCTAATATAGAATATCTCATGGATACTTTGGAAGCTCGTAACTCATCCATCAAGAGTATCGGCATCGATCTCGGAGCTTGGATACAAGCACACAATCAAGAGGAACCAGCTGCGGACCAGCTTCACGAGGCAGCTATTAAAAGTGCTGCACATCTCGTGGCGCAAAGATTTGAGTTGGAAGTGTATCGGACGAACTACGATAAATTTCTTCGCAAGGATCAGGACTGGTCGTCTCCTGAACCAGATGTGGCAACGCCAACAACCTATGCTGGCGGTGTGAGGCATACCTTCGAGCAAGACTTCTTTCGCGACGACGGCACATTCCCGCCCCTCGATACATCCTCGCATTACCAGGTACCTCACTTATCGGCCGTCGACTGCAGGTGGCATGAAGATCCTCTTCATCATGGTCAAATACTTCAACTCTTCGACTATGGAGCGGATGCCACGTTGACAGACATGTTGGTGAACATGTTCCGCGCGGCCTCAAAACGTACAGACTTCAAGTTGTTTGCCTTAAAGCCAGAATGGCAATATCAAAGCGAGAATCCCATTCATCCTTATGCTCTACTCCAACAGCTGGGTGAGGGTGATTCGTCAGTGGCCAAAGTGCCCGACATCTCGAGTCCAGAAGTGTACCAATGGCTCAACCAGACATTTCACTGGCGACCTGTGTTTGACTGGGATTGGTTCGTCGCGCCTGATCACAGAAACCACGATGGTAACCTACATCCTGCTTACAAGAACCTGAGAATGGATTGGCCCCGTCCTCCGCCCACCGAAGGCATCCATGACGACTTGCTTATTATTGCAATTCAGAAGCAATTCAAGCTTTTAGATACAGCTGGCATTCCGGTGCATATTCTCATTGGCCGTCGTCATCCAGACGGATCAAGCCTGTATTGGGGTTGGCCGTATGATACGGAAGCATGGGCAAAGTGGCTTGATGCACCTTTTGATGCGAGCCTGAGAAGCATCGCACCGCTCATCAGCACGTTGACTGTAAGCTACGATCTCCGTAATCCTTTCAACGAAGACCGTCTTCGAGAGATGGACGAATTGTGTAGCTCTCTTGATCAAGATGAAGAACCGGCCCGCCAGACCAAATTCAATGGATGTGTACGGCCGGTCTGTCCGTGGGCTGCAATAGGTGAAGAGTGTCCATTTTGTGGAGAATCAAAACCTTCCCTACAGGAGAATTTCAAGGAGAAATTCAAGCAAAAGCTTTCCAGCAACTTGCCCGGTAATCCCCCAGTCGGAGTATATGCTGCAGACCACCGTTCAGATAGCGACAACACCGACGGCGATCACGAAGCTGGTTCAAATATACATAAACTTGCTAGAGATGCAGCCTACAAGCGGGAGGCTATCGGCTGGAACCGCTTCTGGAACCAGTACGCGGACGGCATGACCACCCTCACAGAGCTTCGTGTACGTATGCCACGCTGCTTCGATACAACGGGTAGTGTTCGACTCGCTCGCTTACTAGAATCAGAGAAGGGATGGACGAAAACCTCGTATGCGAATGAACGACAGAACCTTCAGAGCAACGTTAACGCCGAAATCTATTACAGGAATTGGGAAAATACTTATACTCGCACGCCGGAGGCAAAGAGATGGCCTGCTGGCAGCTTCGTGCGCCGGACATGGGTTCGTCGGGACTCTCCTGCCATTTCGTCCGAGAAGAGCACCGAGCTCCATCGTGATGGAGACGATACGGGGGGTCCGAATGAATCAAACAGCACGTCCCATGGCCGAGAAATCTCTGAAGAGGAAGTAGAGGCAAGAACTACAAGGCGTGAAGTCGAAGAACTAGAGAACGCAGTCAACAAAGCTGAAGTCGCTGCTCTGCTTGAACAGGAGCTCGAGGAGAAACTTAGAAGACAGATGACTGCCCCTGTTAGGGCTGCTACACCAGTCAATACAGCCCACGATTTCGAGAACGATGAGATCGAGAGTCGCTTCAGAGGAAGATACGGGCGCCGTATTCGTCGCATCGCGCAGACCGCGTGGCATACCAGTATGGAAGCATATATTGATGAGTTTGAACGGCTTGCCGATAAAGCTGCGATCGTATATAAAATGTTTCGAGCCACACGTAAATCTGGAGAGGAGCCTGGTGATAAGGAGAACGATGCCGAAAATGCGCGCGATCTTCTAACCTCGACAGTGAAAAGTTTGCGGCACCGGAATGCCCGCTTTCGCGCTGCCGATGTGTTCCGCGTCAAACGCCAGGACGAGGAGTTTAGGGATGGCCTCGGCCTGGTCGTCCAGGAAACGGATCTTGCGGCCGTAGAGAGGAGGCATCGCACGCCGAGTAAGCAAGGTGGTGGTGCAGATGTGGAAGCTGGACAAGCGCCGGGCATCGCAACAACAGAAGATCCTGACGAGCATGTCGATCAATCAGTCGAGGTCGAGCAATCTACTCAAGTCACCAATGTCCGTATCGAAACAACAAATGGCGCTTGTAACACTCAGACGACCAGTGTGCAGATCACCACAGAGATCGAGCACGTTGAGATAGAGGAAACTCATGTGTCTGCAGCGTCGCCTTTTGACTCTTTGTTCGATGGTTCGCCAGCACCAGAGGAACCGATGCAGACGTCCGATCAAATCGCCATAGCTCCAGTCAGGCCACCGTCACCTCCCGAAGGAGCTGCGCCTGAGACAGGCACTACAAAAACGCCAGTTCCTCCTAGACCTGTGAGGCCCGCGGCTGGTCCACCACGACCACCAGCTTCAAGACGGGTTCCGTCTCCACCTCCCAAAACATCAAGTTCACCCCGTCCACCCCACACACCGACGCCGCCACAAGCGTCATCTTCAACCCGCTCAGGCATGCCCAAATCCTCCATCAAAGACCTCAAATCTGAGTCAACTAAACCGCCCGCGACGGCCCGCAAGGCCGTACGTAACACGCGCGACCCAGTGATTGATCTTTCCACTCTGAACAGTAGTGGACGTGAACTCAGATCGAGGAGCGGGACGCCTAAGGAGCCGAAGCCGAAGTATGCTGAGGAGGAGAGTGATGAAGAAGACGACGAAGGAGACGAGGAGGTCAAGGATGAAGTAGAGAAAGCGAAGGTGGAAATGGGTGGAAAGGAAGGCAAAAAGCCCGCGACAACGGTAGCTAAGGAAACAGGCAAGAAAAAGTTGAAAGAAGAGGATGATAGTGGGGAAGAGTATGTTCCTGAGTTGAGTAAAAACGGGAGAGGAAAAGGACGGGGTGAAAAGACGGTGGCTGCGAAGGGGAGGGGTAAGAGAGGTCCGGATGAAGGTGATGAGGGGAAGGAGAAGGTGACGAAGAAAGCGAAGACAGGAGGGAAAGGGAAGAAGTAGCTACTCTTTGCATCTGGGTGGGAAGTGATTCATATCGATATACAGCGTCAAGTAGATGTTGGAGTGTGTCGGGCATTGGACGTTGGATGCTGTAAAGTCCTGCATCGTGCGAAATGTTTTCAAAATAGACTATGTTTGTGAGTATTACATCGCGAGCACAAAGTTGGTATCATTATTTTGGAGAGAGGATTGGATGTGTGCCGTCCATATGACGTCGTCATTTTCACACTCCCATCTTCATCCTAGTAGTATCTCTTTCCACGTCATATTTTCATATGAAGTCGCGTCTGTCTTGACACGGTCAAGTCCTACACGTTCGGCCACTCCAGCTTTCCAGACAATCATCATAGCGTTGTATTCGCGCCTATTCGTCTCAGATGTGGCCGTGCTTGATAGACCAAGCGCGCCAACTTCCGACAGCAAAATAGATTCCTGGGCTGCAACATTTCGGCTAACAACCAACGATCCAGGATTCATCTAGAAGTACCCAGTCACAGTCTTCATTCAGATGATCGCTTAAAATGATCCCACGCTGCCCATTGCCTGCGTTCTCGGGCTCGAGACTACTGCGACGCATCACCGCAGCGCTCTCGAATTCGATTACAACCCGCATTGCAACGGTCCAGAATTGCAGATAGTTTGAGCCGTGGGAACATATCTCTGGTCATCGAAGTCGATCTGCATCAATTGGCAAAAGGATGGTGGGAAATGCTTCACAATTAGGAGGACCGAGACTAGCTGACGAAATGTTTATGAACCTGACGATTTCGATGACTACATGTCGAAAAGAGCCAACGAGTTTGGAGCTGGAAATACCAATCTCATTACAAGAAAGAGGCCTCGAAGAGGCCTGGGGTGCTTTGGAGGTGCGGTATGTGTGACGAGAAGTTTAAATGCGGTGAAACGAGAAGTCAGCATGAGCGCAGCGCACATGGTTTTACTTTTGGGTGAGACACGCCTCATCGAACCCGATGCCGATGGGATTTTATACCATAAACATGCAGTCTGTACACGTGCCAGACGATTTTCCATTACGAGTTTACCGTACTCTTATAGCTTTGAATCTGAAGGTGGAGGCTTCTTGCACGATGCAATTGTCGGTGGTTATCGTGGGGCTGCTGCAGGTCAGACTTGGCTGCATCTATCCTGGATGCGGTGTCACCCAGTAACGTCATCGTACAAAATATCCCGGGATTTTCGAATCCTATCCTGGATACTGCACTGATAAACTAATAATACTACCCGTCACGAATTTCATACAACGTCTCGATCTACGAAGGATTACCCACGACGTGGTAGAACACAACAAGTACAGACCTTTCAACGAAAGCGCAATGCATCCAATCCGCTTCCTCACGCCCGCCTTCTTCCTATCAACCATCACCACCGCCTCTCCTCACTCGAAGCCCTCACCATCATGGCACCCTCTCGCACCAATCCCACTGTTTCCCCGCCAAGAACACACCACACTCTTTGTCCCGCCCTCCACCATCGCCATCCTTGGCGGCATCATTCCCAGCAACAACACCAGTCTCGCTGTTCCTTTTGAGACCACCTCACTCATGCAATTCTACTCGATTTCCACCAACACCTGGTCCATTCGCGCTTCAATCCCACTACCGCTAAACCATCTCAATGCCGCTGTAGTCGATGGAAAAATATATCTCCTCGGCGGACTAGTAGAGGCTGGCAGAAATAATAATGATCGTGCGTGGCGCGCCATCGGTGACTCGTGGATATACGATCCCAGCCTCAATAAATGGTCCACACTTCCCAGCTTCCCTGCAGGACAGGAACGCGGGAGTGCCGCTGTCGGTGTTTATGACAAGAAAATCTACCTCGCAGGCGGCGTTACAGCGCTGGAGCTATACGGAAATCAAACACAAGCTACCGTTCCAACAGTATCGGTATTTGACACAGTCGCGAGGAAATGGCTCGATGTATCCGAGCCAGCGAGAATGATGCCAGCAGGAAGGGATCATGCCGGTGCAGCGGTTGTGAATCAGAAAATGTATGTTCTTGGTGGGAGAGAGCGAGGGCAGGGGAATGTCAAGGATACGGTGTTTGTGTTAGATCTGTGTGATTTGGAGAAAGGATGGAGGACCAGTACGGCGCGCATGCCGACAGCCAGAGGAGGTGTTGCAGCTGGTGTGGTGGGGACGAAGATTTATACGTTCGGAGGTGAGGGAAATCTGGCTGTTGAAAGCGGAGTTTTTGCAGAAGTGGAGGCGTACGATACAGTAAGGGATAGGTGGTATGGTGTGGGCTTCATGAGGGTGCCGAGACATGGGACGTATTTAGTGGGTGTCAAGGGTAAGGTCTATGTCCCTGGGGGAGGTATATTGCAAGGCGGTGGGCCGGTGTCGGACTTTGATGTTTTCGTACCTTGATCAAGGTTAGGAAAACTGCGATGACATGGGTGCTGAGTGGGATATCATGACCAAGTTGCAAAAGAAAACGACTTCGATAATATACATGCTCAAGATCGAATACTACAAGTTCCAAAATCGACGTTGAGAGCATGCTTTAATGTGATTGCACACCCGATGTGGCGCCAGTTGCGCTATCCTGTCGTGACAACTCGTTCTTCTGTGCCTCTGCTGCTTGCATCATCTGGACCACCTTGACCATAACATCCTTCATGTGTTTCTGTAGGACAAATCCTGAGTAGGCGCCCTCGAGGTCGTCGCCTAGATCTTCGTTTGCGACAGGGAAGATACCAGCAGCCCTTGCATGCAATCGCTCATCTGCAGCAAACTGCAATACTGCCGATACCACCCGATCCATTGGTGCAAAGCCCATCGCACCAAGGAGAATGCCTGCCTCACTGCTTTTGAATTCTTCCGTGGTAGTCATGGCTGTTTCGATAAACCATGGCGCTACTAGGTTGACACGAACAGGAAGCGTCTCGCGAGCCGCACGGTCGCGGATACTATAAAACAGGCCACGAACGCCGAACTTTGACGTGCTGTATGTACTACTCGAGGGATATCCCACGTAGCCTGCAAGAGATGCGAGTAGGATGAGACTGGGCTTGTAGGTGTCTGCGCCACGGGGAAGACGGAAATAGTGCATCGCCAGGTAGCAAGTGTTGTACACACCATGTAAATTGACATCGCATCCTAGAAACCCGGGCTCTGGGGGCGGTGGACCGTCAAGCGAAGGCGCCGTACCCAAAGACATGTCGAAGAGATTTTGCTCCGCCATTACGCCCGCGTTGGGTATAACAACGTCGATTTTGCCGCCTCCAAAACGGATCGCGCTCTGGAACATGGTAACTTGAGCGGCGTACGACCTCACATCACATTGTACAAATTGAACTCGTAAGCCTTTCGAGCTAAGGTTTTGTGCGGCCGCTTGTCCAGCCGCTTCTTGTAAATCGGAAATAGTGACGAGCGCGCCAGCTTCAGCAATTTGAGTGGCGCATGCGAGTCCAATGCCGGATGCGCCTCCAGTTATCAGCACGGATCGACCATGGAGGCTGGAAACATCGAGTTGTGGGCTGTCAAACGTGATCGGAACGGGAACTGGTGCTGCCATCCTGATGACGGGACAAGGTGTTCGACAGGTATTCACAAACGAGGTGATGAGCTAGGTCTGATAGCACCGAGAGAAGTCAAGGCAAATATGAAGATGGTTCTCTTCTAAAGGTAGCACCAGGTATGGCCGTCGAAGTGAGAGACTGAGTATCATATATACTGGTCCCAGCAAGCTACTGCAGGGCGGATCACAGACGCCCGTTCCACCGCGACGAAAGCGGGGATGGGCAGTCGAGTCAGCGTAAGCGGTAGAACGCCCATGTGCTACGCCTGAAGGCCGTGTTCCAGTTACATGTTGGTCGCATGTGAGCAAGTGAAGGCTGCGACTTAGTGACCAATCGAATGTCCGTGGTTAGATGCGGGGTAGCCATAGCTCAAGGCCGGCTCAAGCGCCAGTCATCGTACGGCAACGCAGCCTCTCCTAAGATGACCGTGAATAGCTTCGGATGCATCTTAGGATCCGTTCCGGTATGTAAGCAAAGGAGGTCTGGATGGCTGATTGAGACTGCCACGACCTCGCCTGCTCTGACAAGTTTCAGACAGATCTCGGCATGCTCTGGACAAGTTCCGCGGGGGTTTAGTACGGCAGTTTTGCATCATTTCAGCCAACAGTGAAGGACCAATTCTTCTCTTTTAACACGTCTTCCCAGTCTATCCGTTTGCCCGATTCCAATCTTGGACGCCAGACTTCTTTGAGAACTTTCTGCACCATGCCGACATTTTCGTAGCGGTTTCTGCCCTGAATCTCGTCTAATCTCTTCGAGCAGGCCCCCATGGCTTTCTCGTCATCTAGTTCTGCGCCAGCGAGGAATACGGGATACAACAAGCTGGATTCTGCGGGACTTCCTGGAGGAATACGAGCCACGAATTCCATGGTTCGTGAAGCACAATCGGGGATACGCGACGCATATACTGGTGACGTCCGATAAAGCTGTATGAGCGCGGCAAGCCGATATGCCTCCGCGAGAGCGATCAGATCGAGGGCGATGGTAAGGTCGACGCCAAGAGTGAAGGGGTTCTCGTAAGTCCAACTCATGATGCCGGTTTCGATTGCCTTGAATGAAGCCTCGGTGATATGCGGGAAGGCAGGATTAGAAGTTGTGACGTATTGGATCCGAGCGATCAAGTCGCAAAGCTGATACGAGATTCCCATCAAGGGGTCAATCGTGGTCATAGGCATAAGACCACTACTGATTGGTGCGAGCTCTTGTTCCAGGGAAGAGTTGATCGGAGACGGTGCGACGCGTGCCATGAGAGAGGCGAATGCAAAGTGATACGTAAAGTGTCGATGAAGAGAGTCAACTTCGACGCAGTCCGTTATGCTTTGCTCTGGAGAGATGTTATTGAGAAGTCGCTGTGCGCATTTCAGTTGAGAAAGCCATCGCGTATCCGTCTTGCCGTTGAGAGCTTCCAGCCCGACCAAGATGAGAATCATGGCGATGACCTGATAGGCGTCACGAAGAGGCTGACCCGACGGCGAGACCCGCTCTTTAATGAATGCGTAGCATCTGTTCTCATGCCTGCTCGAGACTGCTTTGAGGTGTTTTGCACGATCCGGATCGACTACACGTCGAGACAATTGCGCAGAGGAAATAGCCAAAATCACGTCAAGCATGCCATCGATCTGAAAGGCCCATGGCATGTACAGTGAAGTGTAGTAGTTGGCTGGACTTGCTGCAACCGATATACTTGGTACATAGGCCTCGACATAATACTGAAGAATATGCTTGCGCTCCGAAGCTTGGTCCAAGCCACCTGGCAATATATCCCAGAAGTCGAGAGACGACCGCAACGGTCCCGTGACCTGAAGCTCAGGCGCTGGTGAAGACGAAGACTCTGATGAATCCCGAATGATGTTCCGTTTTGGCTCCCACTCGCATGCAAGATTGAGACGCGTGCAGTTCGCGCATTGCGGATGGCGGCTATCGCAACGCTTGCGCCGAGTGCGGCAGGTCAAGCAGCCCGTCCGCGAACGTGGGGCAAATTTCCTCTGTCGTGGTTTTGGCTCAGCCATGATCCAACTTTGCGCAAGACGCCGGAATTGTCGGTTCGGATAGTCACCGAGAGGGATAGAGAACATGCATCATCACCTTGGGGGATTTGGAGACGGTGTAGGTGTTGAGTCAGCTGGATGACGAAGAGGGAGGGTGCGATAGGCCTGTGCACGGACGGCCGGCATCGCGCCTTCCTCGACGCGAGGCATAACCCGAGCGATCTCCTCCAGCTCACCTATCTCGAACACCTATAGGAAACGCCTTTAAGGGACGAAGGAACAAGTGCGTACGCGCGCAATTAGCAATATGAAATGGTATGCACGACGCTGCGGGAGCCTCTCAGTTGACTTTGATTCTGCACGTGGAGTTATAGTTGTGCAACATCCTGGTCACGTCAAGCCCTTCTGGGAAGCAACTCCAAGCCTCATCTCCGAAGTCTTGTGTACATCACTGGGCACGATGGGGATCGAAAAGAACCTCTTTATTATAAGGAGGGCAATAGCGCGGGGAGTCTGGAGTTTACCAGCCGGGTCATCGTCTCCACCAACATGATGCCCTCTATCATCAACCTGCTAATAGCAGCCGCCACCATCTCCATTGCTGCTGGGGATGATTTCAACATCTTGAGGCACGTGGGAGGGAATGGACAATGGTTTCCAGGCACTACCACTTTTGCTTCGCTCCTTTTCACGACGCTAACAGTTCACAGGTCCGGAAGTAACCGGCATATCATCTGAAGTCCCCGCCGGCTGTCGAGTTGACATGGCTGCTTTCTTCTCACGTCATGGAAGTCGTTATCCAGACAATGGCGCGTACAATGAATGGCTCGACCTCTACAAAAGAATACAAGCAGCGGGGTCCTTCAACGTGACTGACAAGAAGCTTGAATTCCTGAGGACGTGGAAACCCGTTCTATCCCACCCTGATCGCCAGATTGCTCAACTCTCGCCAACTGGCTACAAAGAGCTCCATGATATGGGCTCGACTTGGCGTCTACGTTATTCGGATCTCTACGAATACAACACCCCGTTTACGATGTGGGCGAATTGGTACAGGTCGAGCCCTCGTGTTCGCGATAGTGCACGACTCTTTGCGCAAGGCTTCGTCGGGCCGAACGCGACGGATCTTACAACGATATATGCCCTCAATAGCAGCGATCCTACCTCGTGGATGAATTCACTTGCAACGAGCGATCTTTGCAAGGCATACAACGATGAGGGCGGAAGTCCCTACAAGGACGAGTGGGACGCGATCTATCTGCCGCCAATTCGATCCAGGCTGAATGCGCAAATTCACGGCTCCTTCAACTTTACCCAATGGGATGTTTCGATCATACCATATCTTTGTGGCTTTGAGACACAAATCACGGGTCGTCGAAGTCCTTTCTGCGATCTCTTCACCGAAAACGAGGTTTTGCAGTACGAATACGCCCAGGACCTTCGGTACTGGTATGGCAACGGGCTCGGATCGGATATTGAGAAGTACCAAATGCTGCCGGTTGTAAAAATGGTTGCGCAACGTTTCGTTGACGGGCCGAATGCGACGTACCAGACCGGTAATGCAACGTTTGTCCCTCCAAAAGTGATCGCAGCGTTCTCGAATGATGGCCAGATCAATCAAATCATCGCGGCGTTGGGTGTCTTCGACGACGAACCTCGGCTTCCAGGAAACGCAACGGTGCCAAATCGAAAGTTTAGGGCAAGCCGTCTTGTTCCAATGCGAGGTACAGTTTCATTCGAGCGTTTGTCGTGCTCGGCTGGTTCCTTAAACGCGACGGGTGATTCCGCCAAGGACGCAGGTCATCAGGCGTACATGCGCATTCGACTGAACGAGGTGGTGTATCCGGTTGTCGGGTGCCAAGATGGCCCAGGCTCCTCTTGCCCACTGGGATCGTATAATCGCATCATACAGGAGAAGGTAAACGACGCTGGAAGCTTTACGAAGCTTTGCAACGTGACGAATCCTGCCTTCTCGAGCGATCCCACTGCCACGTTTTTTATGGACAACACCTTGTCGTACGCGACGGTTGTAAAGCCGTAATCACTGGAGACTGTTTCTATTGCACTTGTTAGTAGACACAAGAAAGGTTATTCTGGCTCACCGATACCTTGACGAAGCTGATATGGGCGTGTCCAGCCTATTTTCGTCATTCAGCTTTTTTTGCGCTGAATATCTCATGATGTGAAAACAATTCCGCTAAAAACCTCACAAAGACTGCGTGTGGTCAAAATTGCGAATACCGGAGTCATCCTTCGCTCTCATGTCAACATGTACAGGGCGCGACCATCGATCACTAATGCGTGTCGCTGAATAATGCTCCCCACCACCAGTGTCCCCAGCGCCCACGCTCGCAGGGCGCAAGGCGCGAAACATGTCAAACTTCGCTTTGCTCGCACAGTCCATGCACCGCCACAATTCAGCAATTGTTTGGTGATTTGACCAATAGTAAATGTCGGCTCAAATTAGCAGACCAACATGTATTGCTCATCGTAAAGGAATATCGCGTTTCCGTCGACGCGCAGTATGACTGTGCCTGCGCTGGTGGCTTTACCCGCCGGAAAGCCCACTGAGACAATTCCCGAATGCATCCGCAAACAGGCAAGTGTGGCTTGCGCAACGCCTGCCATTGGTCGCACATGGCACTATGCTGGCGTATACACGACGGGTGCTTTTGACATGAAAGGCGTGAAGGCTGGTTTCAAGCGAAATTCTCACCGCAAGGCGCGCTCGACGAGGGAGTCAGGCGATACCGGCGACGCTCATGACGATGGTATAAAGGGTTGGGGTCAGCTGCGCAGGGAAAGCCACAAACTTCCAGCAACCACTCAAACGAGCCATCTCACCGTGTCTTGGATAGTGCATTTTACTTCGCCTCACCTAGACAAACTTCTCGACCGCATTCAGCTTGACTGTCGCAGCCCTAACAGGCACACTACCACAGCTGTTAGCACACTTCAGCGCGCGACTACAACAATCTAAATTCGACACACCGACAAGTTTACCGTGGTTCAATCACTGAGCTTGATCGACGCGCCAGCCTCGCGAGACAACATCAAGAGTCGCAACAGGCCATAGACTGCCAGACGACCGTATAAAGCCTCGTCAGACGGTCACAAATCATCAAACAAGCCACTCAATCCCCAACCATCAATCTCACTCAGCATCCGCGCTTTCCCATCGCAAGCGTCATCAACAATCTAAGCAGCCTTGTTACGATTCTCATCTGCAAACACAACCCACTACCTACCACCAAACTGGTATCACGTTACACACCGCAACAAATAATCAAAATGTCCCTCTCAACCGCAACCACTCCCCGCACTTCCATTGACCTCGCCAAAGACTCGGCTCTCACCACCATCACAACCACATCATCCACATCACCAAGCAAAGCTCGCAGCATCTGGGAATCCATCAAACGCCATGCGAAAGAGCACCATGCGAGCACAAACGCGGCGTATGCGCTGTACTATGGTCAAGGACAGATGAGGACGAGGGGACAAGAGGTGTGGGAGTATAAAAGGGGAGAGTACTGTGGACGCAAGTGAGAGGATTCAGGTCTAAGGAGAAGGGTTGCGATAGGTAGTCGGTCGGGCGGATGAATGTGCATATTCTGGGCTTCAAGGAGTTTTACAGGAGTTCTGGAGTTCTGGAGTTGATTTCTGGGGTTGTTTGGCAGGCGTTCCATCGGTTTGCGCTTGGTCGAGTGATACACATTCGAAGTGAAGGCCGGCGATTCATACGATAATAGCATTACTTTTTCATTATGTTTATATAACCCAAATTCTCTGACTTCTCGTCCCAACGAGCTTAATGCGACAGTTCAATCTTCGCTATCCTTCCCATCTCTGCCTCTCACAAGCTCCCCTACCGCGTCTCTTATTCCTTCTACCACCCTCACCACCAACTCATCCTCCATTCCACCTTCACACCAGACAAAATTCAAACTCGCATTCCCATCCCCACCCGTGACAATACTTAGACCCAGAGGCGCTCCCGTCCACGTCGCGCACTGACTGAAAACCATTCTCCCAATTTTCCATTTTCCAGCCCCGTCATCCTTCGGCTTGTACACGCCAATACTCGAGATATCTGCGCTACACGTGCGCGGCTTGCCCAGCGCCGTAGTGAAGAGTCCGTGCATGTCGGACACGTACTTGAGGAGGGAGATGCTATTATCGTTGCCAGCTTTGGCGAGTTCGGTAGAGATGGCGACTTTGACTTCCTGGGCCTGGGACCAGGAGAAATACTGTAGAATGCCACCGATTTGTGTATCTGATTCTTGATCCGAGCGTTCATGCATAAAGTCGTAGGGCATGATTGCGTTGGTCATTTGGTCTTCTGCAAGGCCGTGCAGGAAGGGGCGCATTGACATCGCGCCAGTGATTTTGAGTCGTCCGAACTCGGAAGCCGGGAGGTTGGCAAACAGGGAGGCGGCGAGGAGACATTGGAGGGCTGCAGTCACACTAGTGCCGTTTTGCCTGCACAGAATTGCGAGTTGCTTGGTAGTGCCGGCTGACAGTGTGATGGTCCGGAATTTGAAGATCGGCGGAGAAGGCGCGGTCGCGGGTATATCGTTACCCGTCCATATCTTTGCTGGACGTGCGGCAAAAACTGACGGAAGTAGAGTCTTCACTATGGCCTTCAAGAAATAGGACCATGATACTGTCATAGGGTGTAGCTCTTCGAACGGAGGTGGGATCGGCGTTGAAGGCGATGGAACGACTGGATGTGAACTTGGACTGCGTCCGAGTGCATTCAATGCTGCCAGGAACGTGTCGTGGAATAGAAGGGCAGAAGAGCCATCAGCTAGCGCATGATGGAATACGAATGCTGCTGTGAACGTCGCAGGATTATGTGCCGAGGTCAGCACAGCAAGCCGCCAGAATGGCTTAGACCTGGCATCGTTCTTGAAGGCGCGATTGTGTTGACCCGCCACTAAATCATCTAACTCTTGGTCCACTTCTCCGTCTTGTGGCCCTGGGAATTTGCGTTGCCTAAACTCAACACAGCTCTGTAGGTCTATTGATTGCAGCCGAGAGAAACACACATTCGGGTATGATTTGTCCTCGTTTTGGGGAATGGCGCCAAGGACTGAGTGCTTGTCGATGACCACTCTTAGCGCAGCGTAAATTTCAGCCTCCAGTGAATCACATGATTTGGAGGAAGATGTATATGATGCGATCAGGGCAACGTTGTTGTAATAGCCCAGATGATTTCGCGCGGTACTGAAAGTCTCCCATCGACCACATGGTCTGAGCATCTCCAGGTCTCCAACGTCTGGCATCATTCTTGGTGATAGCTATAGTTTCGAGTTGCCTGCTATGGCTGCGGCACGATGAAGAAGAATCGTAGATCTGCTGCAAAGGGCGTGACTAAGTGCCTCAGGATATGTCGAGAAACACTCTCATTATGGCGGGCCTTGTGTACTATATACTTCCTCGGTCAACTGTTATAGGGTGAGATTGGGTGCCGAATAAGCCTCTTTGTGAGACTACCTAGTCATGCAGCTCAAAGGTAAAGTAAACCGGACTTAATTTGGTTCCTGAACTCCGAGATTTTGGGCGCCATTTTCGCTCGAGGTACCTGGACAGTTCCACTTGATGGTGGAGACCGGAGCTAACCAATCGTGGTTGCGCCCCTGAAGGTATGCCGCTTCGGAGTGCTAGTAGCGGGTGCGAGGTAAGCGAGCTAGCATGTCGATTGGACCTTTGCTCCTATGAACGAGGCTCCCGTTACGCGATGGCTAGGATGTCCTGAGTTTACCAAAGCAGTTCGCAAGAAATACTCGAAGGAGAGGCGATGATGATCGCGTTGACCAATCGGCGTGAAGCACTGCGTACTCGCAGCTCCACTGACACCGCTTAAGCGAGATTGTGCGCAAGAATCCTCCGCAATCCCGAACACGCGTCCTGAACATTCTCTACTCCAAGTAGTAGACCACTCGATGAGTAATAGCCATTGTGTGGGCCTTTGGCACAAAAATTACTGACCAATTGCGGACATCGAAGCGTGAGTCGAACATGTACCGCAACATCACTGTTCGGTTTGGACTAGACAATGCAGTTTATGAACGAGCCTGGTTGTCCGTACTGCACTTTTCCAGCCTCAGTGGGACAACAGATCCAGCTCATCTACAACTTCGTTTGAGGGCAGTGCCGATAGATGCGCTACCAGAGCTCGTTAATGCAATGGCCTAGAGGCTCTTATCATGTTATAGAGATTGGGTTTGATGAACCAAGTTCGATGCGATTGCTGACCCAAGCAAGACAATCGCGTGTGCGAGACTTAGCATCCATGGATGCCAGAAGCAATCAGCAAGGGCAAGATAAAAGATTGCGATGAAGTTCTCAGGCGAGAAGGCGGCCTCGGCAAATCTTCGGATATGGGCTTTCCATCGAGCACTATATAGATCCTCACTCACACCGCCCTGCAAAAACGCAAAAACATACAACAGCGGGGATTCGCCAGTGGTCACCCACCTGACTACTAGTCCGCCGGTACGCTGCTTAAATAGGGCTGAGCGAACGGGAAGCCTTGGTCTCAGCGTCCTATGGTCGTATGTGAAAGATTAGTTCTTTATCCAACATCAGTACTCACTAACCCCAATCAGAGCACATATTGGTGCTGACTCTTGCGTGATAATTTGCCCCTCTCGTGCTACTGAAGGATTTATCATATTGCCTGCGAGCTCAGACTTTGAAGCAAGTTCAAGGTCGTGAATCCTTCAGAATGACTGGTCACGTGTTTCACTACTCACTCCACATACACGTCACGATTTCAAGATAATGTCGATGGTACTTATTCCATGTTGATATCTTGCTGGTGTCTTGCTCTTTCTAAAATAGTCCATTCTATGGCAAACATTGCGAACAATCTAGCACCAGCCGCCGACGCCTCAGAGGAGACTACGAGTCAGGACCTGATGGGATCCCATATCTATTGTTACCTCTTCAGCATCTCAGTGGGGCAGGTCCGGGAATGCTGTAGCTCGCAGGGTAGGGTCTGCCGTTGTTGTAGATGCCGACCAGAATGCCAGGGTCGTTAGCGCTGTAGGCACCAGGGAAACTGACGTAGTTTGAGCCCCTGTTAGAGCCGCTACCAGTAACACCTGAAGGAATGTTAGTCTGTGTGATACTGGTGACGATGCATTGAACTTACGGATCTGCGCGCATGACATGTAGAATTGAGCCTCGCCTGCAATTCTGTCAGCTATCGTTGTGAGATCAATGACGCGAATACCGACCTTGCTTCGAAGCACTGTGTAGGGCGAGGAGCTCAACGCGCAGAAGGTAGTCGCCAGGTGCAACGCAAGTTGGCAGAGTGAAGTAATGCCAGCCTCCCCCCTCGATCATCGTGTCTACTGCCCATTTGTTGTTCGCAAGACCCTCGTGGGCAACCTTGAACCACTGCAAGCCAGTCGTGCCAGTCGAAGCCGCGTTGTTGACCTTTGCCAACCAGTATGAGATGGGACCTAGAAGCTGTCAGTGACTTGCTCAAGACTGCCTTCACTCAGCTTACCCTTGTGGCTCTTTGCGATTGGATGGTCTGGATCATTCGCGTATTGCGCTCCCCCGCGGACATGACCCCACAAAGCACCAACCCTTGCGCCTGCAGGCACGGTGATGATGTTATTGTCTTTGTGACCGATAGCCTTGTTGCAAGCAAAATCCCCATCATTGACGTTTTGGATGGGTGAGTTCGAGGACGGTACTCGCACGCCCGAGTACAGGGGTTGGACTTGGCCGTCGACGGAAATCCTCTGAGCGATGGAATGAGCTGACACGGTGGTCGCTAAAGCGACAATGGAGAGGAAGTTGAGCTTCATGGTGGCGGTTCTGCAGACAAAGTGAACTGTGGATGGACTACTGACATGTTGCTACGAATTCTGGAGACTATATATCTGAACAACATGGCTTTGTGGCGTTGCGGGATCTGCGTGCATCAGATCGTCGCACCCATATGATGAGCAGCCTCATATGGCGGTACATTGCCGAAATGATACTAATATGAGAAGAGTATCACATACTGGGCAACCAAGACAATGGTCTCTGGTGGAAGGCGCCCGCGCAGCCACCACGTTTCGCGAACCAAGCCCGCGTTTCTCGACATTCGCTAGTAGCTTCCCCGGATTGCGCACTGTGTGATAGATTGTAGAGTTGTAGTGTTAATATCGGGCCGTTTGCTCCGCGCCAAACAGGACTAGGGCGAAACGCGTGGGAGGCTGTATAGTGGGCCAAGGCTAAGCCATGTAACAGAACGTACTGCAATAGCGCGAATGTGCTATGCAGGTGGTGGTCTTGAAATATAGAGGGGAACGTGAGAACATGGCTTTACTAGCTCTGACGTCATGAACAGGTTTGGCATGAAGACGCGTGTGACTGCGTAGATATTTTAGCCATTGGCTAATCATCGATTGCTGAAGTCTCTCAACACGCGAAATCTGGCGCGCACTCACGCTACGACGGCCGACGAACTCCCCCTTCCAAATGCGGACGTAGTGTAATGTATCACGTCGGGCGCGAGAGCCGTGCCGCTATATATGTGTTGCGAAGTCGCCATTGAGCTGTAATTGCTTTGATCCACCTTTGCGCTCTATGCTTAACCTGCTTGTTCTTGGAAGTATGCTGATAGCCGCTGATGTGCTTGGGTATCTGAAAATCTTCTTGGAGATTGATCTCTGAGACGCGAAAGTCTTTTCCTGGAGGCCTGCCTGATCTGTGTTTGATGTTGACAGCCGCCCTGCCTATCCTCTGAAGTGGAGGATGAATCGAAGCGCTGTGGCGCGAGCGCAAGCAACGTCTTATGTAGTTGCCTGAGGCTGATAAGGACATTTGTGACCCTGTATGTAGTTTGGGTAGGCAAAGCGAGATCTGAAGATGCCCCTAGGCGGTGGGGCTAGATGTCCGATGTCTGTTGTATTGCTGGCGGGGTCGCGTCCGCGCGTGCGCACCACACGCATGGCACGCATTCGGTATTCTTTTCGTCATGCCGTGTGTGCCTAAACGAATTAGTGGGCTTTTTCTCAATCCCTCGGGTGCAGCTCACAAGTCGACTTAGACCTGAGGAGTCATTTGAGAAGTCATTTCGAGCGGTACTTGGCTGCCGGCATTGCGTTTAGGCGAGAGCCTAAAGCCAATCTCGCAGTTTGACGCTTCGCGTTGACTTCTCCTTGGAATATCGTGATGAAAGCTAAGTTTGTGACTTGGTTACAGTGTCTTGAGTAGAGCTCCTAGATACTGAAGGTCTGTTTCTTGCGTCTTCCTGCATCTGTGGGTGGCTGCCTCTAATCATAGCCTGCCATTTCGTTGTAGTAAATTTGATCAGATCCTTTAGCAAAGTCTGATCTGGCGCAGAAGGATTTCCATCGAGATGATACATGGCGAAGTTGATGGCTGATGTGGTCGAGTTTTGTCTCCAGCGAAAAATGTCGAGCGCTCGTGTGGCAGGTTGGGAGCGGGACACCTGGTACTTGAAACCGAGGAAAAAGCAGTGGCTAATGAGCCGGCATCGCACTGACAATCCCACGGGGCTCTCCATGCTCCAGACCCCGTGGTCTTACATTGTCGAGGTGATTCAAGGTTGTGCCCCGCATTTAGCGGTGAAGACCCCACGATTTGCTGTTCCTCTGGCCTCAACTAGCGAATCGTGCAAGTGCAAGAGCTCCCACCGTGAGTAATGCCGAATGCTCCATTCACAGCAAGTTTCTTATTCGGACTGGGGGCGTCAGCATCTTGATGCCCGTGTCAGATGATCGCATGACAGGTCAGGAGCCACTCCCTGGACGCATCATCGAGCAGAGACCAGCCCTGGGCCTGGCGCAGCGTTACAACGGTCAATTGTGTTACTTCCCACAAGGAGCATCGGTGATTCAGCCGCCTGCCGGGCGAGCCCTTGAGGTTTGTGCGACTTGCGGCCACTCGTTGATCTGCTTCCACATTCGGTCTGTGAGGCTGAGCAGTGTTGTCTCAGGATGCCGAATGCGCCACGAGCGGCAGTAATGGTCCTGTCTCAAATCGCGTGAAAGGCAAGTTGCATATCGCGGTCAACTTCTTCAATGCAGGCGCACGAGGCGGCCAAACAGGAAATTAGGCAGGACGGCATCCACAAGAAGGGCTTAGCGTACTTATGTAAGCATAACTTGGCGCCCTAAAGTGGTCAGCTCGCATCGCGACCGTCTCGATCCAGCTGCTAACAGCAAAGTCCCCACCATGACTCTAATTCAACGGCTTTGCCGCCATAATATCTCGTTCCGGACGCTGTGGTGGATGCGACTGTTACAACCCACTTTGCACAATTTTCGCGATAGAGGCTGATGCGGATCCAACCGCACCCTGACAAAACATTGCCCTGTACTCACTGGAAGTCGCCACTGTGCTTTTGGCAGAGCCTTCCAGAACTCGGAGAAACAGTGCGGGAGGTAATTGACCGTATTGTAACGCAGGAAAGACCGCGAAGCTGAGGTTCGGAGCTACATGTCACATGCTGTACTACCGATTTCTGTCATGTCAACTGCATATCCGTCTGGATGGATTACATGTCAATCGCACACCCGTACCCATGGAACGTGTCATCCGAGCACCAGGTTCTACCGCCTGCATGTCCAGATTTGGGCAAATAAACGTTTCGTGGCTTTATCGCTAGACATTTTGTCTCCCTGGTAGTTTCACCGACTCCATGGGGCCTTCTTCAATCTAGTAGTTCTCGTGAATTTCAATGTCTCTATTTGCGAAGCCTGGGCTACCCAAATCCGGGACCTTCCAGGAGCGGCCAAATCGGCTTGGCACACCGAAACAGCGTCTGTGGTACGTGGGCGCAAAGCAATCACCCAGGCCGTTGGGAACGCCTCGTTGGGTGACATCAGTTGTACGCCTCGAAAAGCGACAGACCAGCGACCTGTTGCATTATTCTGGCTACTGCATCCACAATCCACTTCAACATTCACATTCAGCGACGCCACATCGGCGCCTTGGAAACCGCCCGGACTATGGACTTAATCAAGTCCAGTCGAGCTAGTAACGCAATTACTTGCAGAGAGGTGCCCATAACTTAAGAATCATAAGGGTACGCATTGATTCACGTAAAATAAAAGCGTTTGCATCAGCCCAAGAAGTCACTTAAACTGTCACTGTCGTTACAGCACTTGATACTCGCCAAGATTTGCGATTGCACCAACCACAACGGTCGCTGCTGCATAAAGCTCACCTCCTCGTTGTCATGACTCTAGACCGAGAAGAATCGAAGTCCTCGGTTCTAGATGTCGCGCATTTTGATATAACACTGTCAGCCAAGCATTGCGACATGCGGCGTGTAAGAGACGACGTTCCATGGCGATTATGGGCTGTGGCGCTCGTCGGGTTCTGGGAACGAGCTGCATTTTGGGGTCTCACAGCTCCATGGCGTAAGCTCCTCGTCTCCCAAGATGGGCATATCGCGACAGTTTCTGACGCATGAGCAGAGAACTACATGGAGCGTCCGCCAAATCACGGGCCCGATGAAAAGCCTGGTGCTCTTGGCCTTGGCCAAGCAAAGGCGACTAGGATATACTGCAGTTTCTACATCTTCTACTACATCGCACCGATCTTCATCGCCCCATTGGCGGACAGCCGGCTCGGACAGTATACAACACTACTCTTAAGCGTCGTTCTGTACTGTCTAGGAATACTAGCTCTGACCGTCAGTTCCTTGCCAAGCAATCTTAACAATGGATGGGGTATTCCAGGGCTTGTTGTTGCAATGTTCTTGATTGGTCTCGGCGGAGGCGGCGTCAAAGCAATCATGCCCCCTTTTATTGCCGACCAATACACGCGGACAAAGCCAGAAGTTAAGGCGCTGAAGTCTGGCGAGCAAGTGGTGACTGATCATGAGTTGACGTTACAATATATCTGTAAGTCCAGAAGGGACTCAATCATCGACATTATCCTAACATCCTGCAGACAATCTCTATTTCTGGATCGGCAACGTTGGATCACTTTCGTGGTTCGTCACAGTCTTCATCGAAGATCATTACGGCTTCGCCGAGGCATATGGGCTCACGCTTGGTCTTATGTGTGTCGCATTCCTCATGTTACTCCTTGGCAAGAAGTGGTACGTGTTAGTTCCGCATCAGGACAACCTCGTCATACCGAAGGCCGCCAAGATCGTCGGATGCGCCATCAAGAATGGCTTCAGGATGAGATGCGCCGATCCAGAGTATCAGTTTGAGCATCGCCAGGAGCGAGTCGCATGGAGTAGCGACATGGTTGAGGAGTTGACACGTGGCCTTCGCGGCTGCCGGGTTTTGTTGGCATTCATTATGTTCTACGTCTGCTTCGACCAAATGCAAAACAACCTGATCTCACAAGCCGGATCAATGAGAACGAATGGCACCCCGAACGACTTGTTGCCAGCCCTCAATCAAGTTGGATGTATTGTTTTGGGCCCAGCCATCCAAATGGGACTATACCCATTCCTTCACCGCCGTCGCATCTATATCGGCCCGATCCTGCGTATCACTATTGGCTTCGGCTTCATCGCTCTCTCTATGCTTTACTCGACAGTTGTCCAGTATGCCATCTACAACTCGCCGCCATGCTACGATATGCCACGCAGCTGCTCAATCATGGATGCCCATGGCCGACCAAACGTCTGGCTACAAGCCCCGGTATACTTCTTGATTTCGACTGGCGAGATATTCGCGTATGTCACCGGCCTCGAGTACGCCTACGATCATTCCCCAAAGGATATGAAAGTCATTGTGCAAGCCATCAGCTTGATCATTGGTGGCCTTGGATCAGCCGTGGCGCTGGCATTGACCGCTGTCGCGCACGATCCTAATCTCGTCATCTTTTATGCTTCGCTCACAGTGGCAATGGCTGCCACAGCACTCGTCTTCTGGTCGGTATTCCGGAGATACGATTCTTTGAATGGGCCTACAAGTACCACCGCCTCGATAGCAGCGCCACGGATTGATCCCGAACAAGGTGGTCTTCTCCGAAATGCTGCACCCTCAGAGCCAACATTCCCGGAAGTTCGCCTCGACGCTGACGCTGCTCGTGGATCAGAAGTCCATTGTCATCATTTTGGAATAGAGGTTAGAACACCACAGCTACAGAATGCGTCAGAGACAACGCTAGTCCCGAGCACAAGAGAAAGGCAGCGTACCGTATAACACGGAGAAGTTTTATTCGATCAGCGTACATATCTCGCGAATCATCTCGTTATCTCAATTCGTGCCAATGTATATGATCTTCTAGACGTTTGTAGGAAGTCGGAGGCACAGGCCACGGAGAAATGTGGTTCTGAAAAAGCCATCCGACTTCTTCAAAATACTGGACTGTGTTCGAGATTCATATCTCACTCCATACCGGATTCGTCATGACGCCCTCGTCGTCACATGGTACACCACCATCAGGTGCCATCCTAGTTCTCACAAGGCGCGAATTTTGGCAAAAAGAAATATCTTGTGTGCCCTCTGCCAGAATCGAACTAGCGATCTTATCATAGCACTGGTGTACTAGTGATACGCTTTACCACTAAGCCAAGAGGGCGAATCCAATGAGCAATTGGTTGGCTGGAATGCTTGCGTCTGATTGGTTGAATGCTCTTCGGCCTTAGACACAATATATACTCTGGACTGGAATCTTTCCATGCTGGGAGTGATGCACCATGACCTTCCAGGTTCCGCAACGGAACCAATGCTGTGTGACAGAGAGTGCTTTTTGAAGCAAATTTGAAGGGCGATGTGGGGTCTCTAGCGGGGGTCGGAGGTCGCAACTTCTTGACCGCTCAGCGGCATTGCCTCCTTACACAATCCACAACATCTATTTGATGCGATGACCTCCACGGTCGGGCGACAGCATATTATTCTATCTATGGCTATATGCAATCAACTTCGACTTTGCACGTGACGTCTGCTGTATAACATGCGAGGGACGCCTTCAGGGGTGTTATTCGAGATCCCGCACTAGTTTACCAATTATATGACCCACATTTCTGTCACGATTGGTACTTAGAACATTGAGCCTTAACCTCGGGTATATTCGCGACTATATTTTTGGCAGCCTTGTTTCGCGTGGAGATCCTGGACTTCTTATTAGCGGCATCCTCAGCCTCGAGGTTTATGTAGGGTGCATTGGACAGCGAGATGGTGCTAGGCTCGTCCCTATAAAGCATGCAGATTGGGCATAAGCTCGTGTTATGCTAGACAAAGAAACCTGCAGATAGCATGAGAGGGTGCAAGGGAAAGCAAACCAGACCAATCAGCACTCTGCAGCCCCAACGTAGCGCTTACTCACCACTGACCATAAATAGCTAGTATTGGCATCCTGCGGCAGCTCATGCGGCGTGCCGTGCAGAATGCGGCGGAGACACCGACCGTTCAGCTTGTGCAAATGTCATACGCGGGGAGTATAAAAGATGTTCAGCCTTTTTCCATGGATGTTACAATCGTAGAACAGCAGTCCTTCAGGGATTAGAGCTCGATATGGCAGACCTCACAAAGCAGATTCTGGACCAAGCTGGTAAAGGTCCTGCTGGATTCTCAGAAGCTGATCGCTCGGCGTTGTTGCAAGCCAGCCGCAAGCTAAGTGAAGCATTGGAAAATCCAATAGAGAAGCTCCTTCGTTTGTTCTTGGTAATGCAACGAGATCTTGGTCTTGACCAATACTGACAACGATTAGAGCCTCTACGACCCTATTGTCATTCGCCTTGCAGTAGACCTCAATCTCGTCGACATCGCGCTCAGACACGGTGGGCCAATCAGTCTGAATACTCTTGCGGAGAAGAGTGGGGCTGAGGCCAACTTGCTCCGTACGTACAATTTCATCCTCCACGCCAACCAATGTCATGCACACATCTGATGTTCAACAGAGCGTATGCTCCGTATTCTGGTGCCTTTGGACATCTTCGCGGAGCCTAGCCCGGGCATATACACCACAACCGCACTCGCTCCTGTCTTCTCTTCAGCATCTCCTGCTACTTCCGCCGCCATTCATCTAACGCACATGTATGCCGGAATCGCAGCCATCCCAGAGTACCTTGCCAAAAACGGCTACAAGAATCCGACGGATGCACACGACGCGCCGTTCAACCTCGCATTCGACTTTAAGGGCAAGACGTACTTCGATCTTATGGCACAACCAGGGAACGAGAGATTTGCTGATGCTTTCAATAAGACCATGGAAATGAATAAGAGCCAAGACGAAGTGAAATTCATCAACAGCTACCCCGCGGCTGAAAGATTGAAGCAAGACGACCCGGACCGAGTGCTGTTCGTTGATATCGGTGGGAATTTGGGCCATCAAGTTCGCAAGTTTGCGGAAACTTATCCGTCCCTTGCCGGCAAGCTGGTGCTCGAAGACTTGCCCGAAGTCATTGAGCAAGCAATTGGCGTTCCATCTAGCATCACGAAAATCGGACATGACTTCTTCACCCCGCAGCCCGCGTCCGTCAAGCATGCAAAGGCTTTTTATCTTCGAATGATCTTACATGACTGGCCAGAGAAGCAGGCGCGAAGTATCCTTTCGCACATCGTGGACGTTATGGCTGACGACTCGGTTTTGTTGATCCACGAGGTGATTATGCCGGAGGCTGGCGTGGGCCATCAGGATGCAACTATGGACTGGCATATGTTCGTCATAGGATCTCTAGAGCGAACACAAAAGCAGTGGACCGAGTTGGCGGATAGCGTTGGCTTGAAAGTCAACGGTATTTGGTGGGAAGAGGCTGGCCTAGGGTCCCGCGGAATGCTTGAGCTGAGCAAGAAACTGTGAGCTCGTTATACCAGACCTACCCCAGCAAAGGGGCCTATCCTTCTTTTACGACATTTACTTTGGCCCGCACATCAAAGAAGAAAATTTCATCCTTCAGCTAATTTTTGACGCTGCCTGTTGCATCTCAGCACGTGTCGCTTGAGGTGATCTTTCCTCGTCCATGTTGTGCTGCAGCCGTCATTAGGACAATGAAACGTGCTGGCAGGACGATGAATATCGCGATGCACGGTTTGGAGATGTCGAGTCAGATCTGCTCGTAAGCTACACCGGTAGGCGCACAGAGAGCAACCGTACCGTCGGTTGTGTCGACGATTGATGTGGTCACTAGATGCGATCAGCAAGCGAAACGTTCTAAACAGCGATGAGGACTTACTTAAGCTTTCCTTGGGTCGCGAATAGTAAGGCAGGACACCGAGTGCATCTCAAGTCAGACGGTGATGAAAATTCGTCCGGAGTTGCGGTGCTTGCGGTCGGACAGTTCCCTTCCATCTCCGAAGACGACGACGAGCATCCTCGAAGGGTGGCAGGAAACTCTTCACTACTGATGATATCTAGATGAGACGATGTCTCTCGTGAGAATGGCTCATCCATATGGGGGTACATTGAGGCAATCGCGCTCGCTCCCAACATCATCCTCGTGGGAACATCACCCATGGCGGTCTGTATTACCGGTGTCTTGCCCTTCACATTTGGTGGCAGCACACGTTCCACGCTTTCAATTTGGCGTTTAGGAACGTCTCCTAATGTGAAGACACATTGTGGCATTTCGTGCCGATGTGTTGGCCCCTTTTGCATCTCGTCGGTCGTCACACTAGAAGTGCTTGTCTGTGGCGTGTCCGGCTCGGTCATGTCGGCGTCGTCCGAATTTGTGCCGATGGACGGTGATAAATAGGGAAGCACGAGAGGGCTCATGTCAGCATGGTACTCTTCGCATGGTGCAATCGCACCGGCGGTCAATGACACTGCACTTCCATCATAAGCTGAGATGTCAAAGACTTGCGTCGATTTAGTTGAATTATTCAGGTCGTGCTCAGAGGTTTCGTGATCCGCCTTCGTCGCTAGGACTCCCGATGGTTCGTCGGACCCAGGCTTTGAAATGGCGTCGTTGCACACGTCTGAATAGTTGCTATCGCTTGGCCCGGCTTCGCTCCTTTCACGTGAGTAGAGATTCGAGAAGTGAACAGGATTCGGCTTATTCTCGAGCTCATAGGGATCAATTGCCCGCGTTTCATCGATGGCACCGAGCTTTGAAGAGTCGAAAGCTGTCCGCCCCAAGGCTACTGTGAAGTCTTGCGGTGTTTGTGAAGCTATTCATATCAGCATTGCTCCAGCTTTGTTTTACATGGTATGACACACTATTGTGATGTATCTCCTCTATTTGGCTTAGCTTGTCTGTGTGCAGGATCCGTTCGGCAGTTACCGCTTTAGGTAGAGCGGCGGGAAGCTCTGCTACGAAAGGGGAAGGATATGAATATAACGATATGCTCGGATTGTATGTTGGATCCCCGCACGGAGCCTGGGACGACAAATGTTCTCTTGAATTGTAGTACGGTGATCCTGTTGTAATATTTGGTGACGGTTGCTGAACCAAAGTAGAAGGAGTGCCGATGTTGGACGGCGACCTTGGACTACATTGCGTAGAACCTCCATAAGATACAGGCGCTGGGCTGTACTGGTCGTCAATAGGATGGGGCTGTTGCGCCGGACTATACTGCGTGGAACCTCCAATCGATGCGAGTGCTGGACTATACGGGCCAACAGAATAGCTTGGCGAAGAGCTGTATTGCGTCGACCCTCCCCAAGCAAAATTTGGGGAAGGGTACGAAGGGTTGTACTCAGTCGGGCCTTGTTCACCTGGAACCAATGGCCACTTCCTATCTACTGTATAGTCTTAATTCGTCAGTGAGGTTGATAGGCCATTTCAGAGTCGGCATACAGACCATGATTGGCAGCGCGGGCCTGAATTCGCCGTCTTCTTAGTAGGTAGAAGAGAAGTAAGAACACAGCCGAGACGCTGACCCAGACACATGCGATAACAATGCCCGCAATATGGCCGCCGTTCAGCTGCGCCATTGAGTCAACGCAGCGGCCAATTGGCACCTTGGTCTAGCGGCGCTGCTGGGCTCAGACTTGTCAGCTCTTTGGCCGGGTCGGGACGCTTTGGCTGGGAAGCGTAACGACTGAAACGCGTCTTCGACTCTAGGTAAGGTATACAAGCGCTGCGGCTGTAAAGTGTTTCGAGGTAATGCAGCATCGCTCCACTCGCTGGACGAGAGGTTTTATTGTCGCGCGGCACACAAGGCTGAGCGTTCGTTGGGGGCATACTTGACGCCACCTCCAACGCCCATTGGTCGGTTGGGACTTGTCCCTGGTAGCCAAGAATCGCAGTCGGCTGTGCAAGGTGGAGGACTTGCGCAAAGGCAATCTTTGGGGCATGACGATCGAGGCAGATGGTATGCCCCCAAGCTCGAGCCAATTGATGGCGAGTCGACTAATATCCTTGTCGAGCTGAGCGCAGGGCGCTCATGCAGGAGAATGCGCTGTCACTCACAGCACAAGCTTGAGACGTCGCATCACACAGAGCGAAAAGATGTGTATTATTCTATGTCATAGCGGGACGAGCGGCGCAGTACATCGCGAAGATGAGTTGTTGTGTGGAAGATGAGGCAGGCGTCACACAGTTTAACGCAACTTTTGCCGAGATATGATGTCATCACCATGGTCCTTTTTCGTGTAATTCGAACGTCGATACAACTTTTTGTCTTGAAATGTCTACTCTCATAGCCGCCCTTCTGACGCATTCTTTGAGAGCTTCCTTTCACTCCTTAGTGATGCATCTTCCTCAGCCCTCCCATATTTCAATTCCTTTCGACACATCGTCTCGGCCATCAAGCAAATCGAATATATGTACCTGGACGTTTTCCTCAACAGATACACCACGTTTCATACCCTGGGTTTTGGCGGCTGAGTCAGGCTCCGGAGTGCTCTCATGACCTTCAATCATGTCGTCCTCCCACTTATACCATTTCTTGGCCCACGCAACATCGCCCAGAGATGGTACCACATTCTCGAAAATGTATGACTTTCCCGTTACTTTGCCATTGACTTTGTCAATCAGCGCTAGTGGACACTTATTCAGGTTGGCCGAGTTGCAGTCCGGGTGCGAGAAGGCATGTGAAGGGTATAACATAATGGACCCACGATCGAAGTCGCCCTCGTCAATCATTCCAGGTATGACAGTGGAATCGAAGTTCTTGATAAATTGTGCGCCGTCGAAATTAAACTCGTTGGCGAAGTCTTTGTCGTCACAGAGTCGCTCTCTCCACTCTGGATCGCCGGAAAGTAGAGCGGCTGTGGAGGCGCGATCATAGCCCTTGATGTTTTCGCATCGGTATTCGATAAAGGCACCCCGGTCGTTACGGCATTGCTCATGCAGCATGCCAAAGACGTGGCCAAACTGAAGTGTGTTAGTCACTGTTATTTGCAGTTTACGTTGGTAAAGAACCTCATGCGCTATGACTGGCGGTCGTGTGTCCACAGGAAGATGGAGTTTGTGTCGGCCAGCCGATCCATCCTGGTGTCCGGGAGTGTACCCAACGGTAGCTTGAGGTACGCCATTTTTGCTGATGTGAATAGCAAGCGCATCTTTCGGGACTTTGTCGTTCCACTTTCCATCCTTGGTGTAGCACTCCTCCTTCTTGGAGTACAAGGCAGGAGGCGTCCTGAAGCTTGTTTGCCACCAGGAAAGCGAGTGACCATTGGCTCGATTTGTCCCCACGGCTGCCGACCAAATGCCCAAGCCTTGCATGACCAAGCAGTGCAATATCGTTCGAGTCAATGCGTCAGCGTAGCAGTATGGTATTGTTCGTTGTTTCAGCTTCCCGACCCTGGGCCACGGTCGCTTCAATGCGATTTTGAGGAGACTCGCACTTCCGGAGTTGGGTTCCAAAATTCGTGAATTCGAGAAAGAGTCGTTATCTGTGGTACCGCAATAGCTGGTAGCCAATATAGACTGTACAAAGAGGAGAAAGACGAGGTACGAAAGGAGACCGTTACAGGAAATCATTGCGCACGATTAGCACAAGCTTTGGCGACTTGGCGGCGTTGAGAGCAGATTGTGTGGGCCTTCCAGCATAAACAAGCAAGTCAGGAGACGTGGGAGTAAAGATTGACCCACGAAGTGGCTTGGAGGGTGTGGTTCTCCGTATAGTTGTAGGTAACGGATTATATATCGTGGTACGAGCGGGCAAGTACTAATTCTCTTGCCACCGCCGGCCTCGTTTCTCAACAGATTCTCCACCCTCACCGTGAAATGCCAAGAGAAGATCAGTAAGGGCGTTTGTCTCGACCACTCGATGCGGGAAGCCATTGTCAAGTGAAATCGGAGACATCACGCCAACCAGTAGTACGAGAAGTACGATCTTGCCCAAGATGGCCTGAGGGGTGTTGTCAAGTTTTAGGATGGCAGAACATGTATAATATCTTATAACGCATGCTGTGTCGGGCTTACATAATTGCTGCGCGCTGAGATAAGCTCTTGGACATGCGGTACAGCTCACGTGCGGTGCCCCCGACGAATAAGTCGCGGCCAGATAGTGTTTTAGGTCACTCACATATGCTTGTTGCGGCTAGAGTAAACTAGCAATCGACGAACGCTATCAACAATAACACGAGTGGGTATATCATAGCTTTGACGTAGGTACACTCTAACGCGCCTCTTCCTATATTTTCTAAGTTTATCTTTTCGCCCAAATACAATCCTGGGACTTGTGCAATTGCCGCTTTTGCAAACATGCTTCTCAGTGATATTTGCTATAGAGAGGCGGCTCGAGAAGAGACGTTCTTTATAGCATCGCACCGATATTCTTGCTTTCAATGCTACACTGCCCACACCAATTATTTGTAGTGTTGATTGCTAGCTGTTGCACCCCCAAATAAAGGTTAGCAATCCTAGAGAGAGAGACCAAAGATTGAAAGTTGTGTAGACACAAATAACGATACAACCACAACGTTCATACCACAAAAGTGAACTGATGAATTACTGCTGGAGTGCGCGCATGAACAGTTTAGATCTTAGGTATGAAAAACAACTCGAGCGTAGTTACCGGCACTGCCTTATTACTGCAATCGTTGCAAAAGCATAACCATTATCAAAAAAGGGTACCTTTGAGCAATGCACTGACTTGAACAAATAACCTCGAACCGTGTCTCGAGAAGAGCTTGCCAAGGCTGGTTTTTTGGCATCTTACGATATCTGTCGGCTCCCAAGTAACGTGCGGTCCTCTTTAGTGGCGTCTTACTTTGAATCGTGGTCCTCTAATTATGTAAAAGGAGGGTGAAGGGGGGAAAGGGATCATCAATGCGCAGCAAGTGCTCGCTAACGGCAGTGAAATTCGAATATAACCACTGAGACAGAATGCCAGTCGTTTGTAAACCTCAGTTGTTTGAAAAGACAGGTGTCTACGCCTTAATGTAAAGGGAGGAGACCAAAGCAATAGAATAATTTTCGATCCTCTAAATGACGGTTTAATGTGCTTTTAAAAACGCCTGCTATGCTGATAGGTGCTGTCAGAAAAAGAAGGAAGTATTTGCCCAGCCTAGTGCTCAAAACCAATGCCGAGAGCGCCATTGAGATCCCGGAAGTCACCGCGGAGGGTCTCGATCCCATCGCGCCTGACCTCCTCGACAAGCTCCTGGATCTTGGCCGACATTTTGCTTGGAACAAAGCCAAAATATTCGTACGCGCCCTTGCTTGGCAAACTCTTTCCGAAACGTCGCATCGAGAATGCGGCGTCAGCATATCTCTCCCATCCGTTGGCAGCATACGCTTCGATGACTACCGAAGGCTTGCCAGATCTTGATTTGAGCACGGATTGTTTGTATTCGCGAGACTGTTGCTCGAATAGTCGTGGGACCGGGAATGAAACCACACGAGCTTTGAGGTTGTACTTCTCCTTGAGAAGGTCACACGTCTGCATGGCGAAAGTCATTTCTGATCCAGTGCTGATCAATGTGACATCGAAATCCTCCTCTTCGACAAGCACATATGCACCTTTGGCGAAGCCTTCGCGGGAGGTCTGGCTCCATTGAGGCAAGACTTGGCGGGACAGGGAGATGATGCTTGGGGTTTCTGTAGCCTTGATAGCAACCTCGAAGGCCCCGGCAACTTCTTCGGAGTCACAAGGACGCATGTAGAGGACGTTAGGCATTGCGCGGTAAAGGGCTGCAAGAGCAATAGGCTGATGTGTAGGCCCATCTTCTCCGGTACCAATGCTGTCTACAGGAACACAGTCAGCAAGTGCTTCGATCTGATACTTGCAATCGTGGTACTCACCATGAGTGGCGATATGGATCTGCTGCAGGCCCTGAAGGGCTCCCATGCGAACCGCAGGTGCAGCATACAGGTAGAACATGAAGAACGAGCTCGTGACGGGGAGGAATGTGCCTTTGTTATATGCGCATAATCCGTTCGATATCGCGCACATGGCATCTACGAGAGGATTAGCAATTGCGCCTCGTTTGATTTATGAATACGCACGCTCTCGAATTCCGTAGTGAATATAGCGTCCGCTATAGTTTCCATCTAGACCGCAAGCCGTCTTGAGCTCGGGATTCTGGAAGTCGACCTTCTTGGAGTATGCAACGTTGCATGATGGAGTCAGATCAGCTGTTCCGACCAGGAAGTTCTGAAGATTTTCGCCTAGGGGATTGCCGACGAGACCAGCAGATTTGCGAGTAGCGGTTGGCTCCTTAGGGAAGTCCTCCTTCTTTGGAATGAATTTAGTCCAGTCTTGTGGGATTTGGCCCGCAACGCGCAGCTTAAATTCGGCCGCTAAATCAGGGTACTCCTTCTCGTATGAGCTGAGGGTAGAACTCCAGTCAGCTACGAGTTGCTTGCCGCGAGGTGCTACGTCTTCAAAGAAGCTGTATACCTCTGATGGCAATACATAGTGCTGCTCAGGATCGAGACCAAACGACTTTTTGATGTTGACTATGTCGTCAAGACCAAGAGCGGCTCCGTGGGTCGCAGGTGTTCCAGCTTTACCGGATCCGATGCCAATGATTGTGCGGATGTTGATGAATGTGGGCTTGTCGCTACTTCGCGCAGCCAGGAGGGCGTGCACGATCGAGCTAACATTCGAGTGGCCGTCAAGGACGTCAATAACATTCCAGCCAGTCGCTCGCATTTTCGCATTCATGTCTTCGCCTGCATTCGCAACATCTGCAGTTCCATCGCAAGTGATGTTGTTGTTGTCATAGAGAATGCAGAGGTTGTTCAGCTTCCAGTGGCCGGCCAGCGATACAGCCTCGAGCCCCACACCTTCTTGAAGACAAGCGTCACCAATCATGCACCATGTCATGTTGTCAACGACTGTGTGGCCTTCGCGGTTGTAAGTGGCGCCGAGCTGCTTGGTGGCCATAGCTAAGCCGACTGCATTGGCAACACCCTGACCGAGGGGACCAGTGGTAACTTCCACACCCTCATTCTCGATCTCGGGATGTCCGGGACAAATTGAGTCGTAGCGTGAGCTATGGTAGCTTTTGAGTTGATCTGTCGTCATGCTCTCGACACCAACAAGATGCATGAACAGGTATTGCCAGAGACAAGCATGTCCATTGGATAGTACGAATCGGTCACGATTGAAATAGTCGCATTCCTTGGGGGAGTACTTCATAACGTACTTGTAGAGCGCGACACCGATTGCTGCCATGCCCATCGCGGAACTGCAAGGGGTTAGAAAACGTTCTAGGGTGGGTTTTGGTTCGAACATACCCAGGATGGCCGCCATTGAATTGTTGGCAAAGATCCGCAATGTACGCACGGAAGTATCGGAGGACAAGATCGGCTTTTTCGACATCTTTGAGCTGCACAGCGGCGACGCCAGGGACTCCATTTACTTTGGCGGCAAGTGGCTTGACCGGGAGGTCTTCCGAGACCTTGTCATAAAATTCAAGTGATGGAGACATGTTGGTGTTTGGATGGAAGACTTTTGTGCAAGAGTAATGTTTGGGAGGACTTGACCGCCTTATATCCTCGATAGCCGTGACCGTTCACCCACCATGGGCTTGACCCACTAGGCGCTATGGGCTGATGCATGCTCGCAAGGTTGTCGATGCGAGCTCGGTCCAGGTGCCACTTGCGCGTGCGGCTTCCTTCAGTCTCAAGCGCATGTAGTGCAGACAACTTACACCCGATTTGGGAGTGTTAACCGCCGGAGTGCCGGATTAGGCAGACCGAAATGTATCGGCTCCGTTGCTGATTGGCGCTCGCGTCGAGTCCTCAGATCCGACAGACCACGATGCTGAGAAAATCGCGGGGCCCCAGGTTTGAGCAGCGGCTTCAGATTCCGATGGGCCTCAAACACCGTATGTGATCGCAGGTAGGAATTCGCGACGAGCCAGTTCGGAACGAGATAGTAAGCCGCGTGCTCTTGACTCCATGCACAGTGTCCGTGGCTGAGGTCCTGAGGTTTACGGTCAACGTGCGCTGCCCCATACATTTAGGAGATCATCTAATATAGACCTCGATGGAAATTTGGAGACGGCCAAGACCTTCCCGAGAATCTCCAAAATCTCATGTTGTCGGTCTTGCGTTTCAGCGCATAATGCAGCTGCACGATGTTAGCACAACCGATCATTGCAAGCGGAACCTTGACTGACCTGCATAAACAGCTTGGAAGCTGACAAACGCACTGGGAAGGTTATTTGACTGGTGCGCGATGGAAATACCACATATCACCGCAGTGCTCTCTCGCAACAACTTGAAGCGCGTCTGATACATGTTAAGTCCACCAGTGGACGGCTGATTCAGCAGTATGGTGATGCGAGCGAAGTGATACGTCTGTATGGCGGCAGCATGCGACGGTGGATGTATCCATATAGGTGGAATAGTTTGCGACTCGACCACTGGGCTTGTTGAAGTTTCCGATGTTGCGACGGGGATCGGATAGAAGGATTCTGGCAAACACCGCTTCCATGCATCTAACATGCGCATCAGGGTCTCTCCAGCCTCAATGTAGCCCGCAATATCGCCTTCCTTGGGTGTCGCTGCGAATTGGACTGCTTTCGCAGCTATGTAAATGATTCTCGTAGCCAGTTCCGTAGTCGACAGCTCGGACATTGGTATCTTAGGCTGGTGAATTGTCAATGCAGGCCGGCCTGTACGAAAGGCAGCCCATATGTCCTGGCGAAGCCATGCCCACCAGACTGCACGTTGTAGGCCATCTGATGACTCGCCACTGCTATCCATGGTGCGTTGGATCCAAAACGCGCCACGCAAATGGCGGTCCCAGTTGCTGTGGTCAGGGTTGGCGACAGTTCCGTACATCTACCACAAAGCAAGAAGCGTCAGTTTTTGTTTAGATTGCAGCCACTGGATTCATCACCAACCTCGTAAGTGCTGATCATGATTGCTGTGGCCAAAATTTCCGGCGACGTAGTGTACGTCTGGTATAGCAGATTCTGCGAGAGATATTGAAGCGTCTCATAGTAGTACTGCTCTGCTATCCGGCTCGTGCTTGGCGGCGCGCTGGACGTGGATGCTGGAGTACTAGGAGGAGCAGGCGTTAGTACTTCGTTGTGCGTTGGGCTCTGGGGTAAATAAATGGCCATATGACAGGCACCGACGGCAAGAAGCGATTTCAGTAGGCCGACGTTGCGCAATGCCAGATGTGGAACTATGGTACCAAAATGCTTTCCAGGGTCGAACAAGTCCAAGATGGGCGCAACTACATTGATAAAGTGCTCAAAGTAGACAAGCTCATCTTTCTGCAGCTCGATCCTGTTCTCGGTATTCCAGGGTTTTGAAATGGTTGCTAGGGTGGAGACAGCTTCTGCATCCGGATTGTCGTACGCCGCAGCACTGACGTCCGGGACAAGTGACTGTCGAGGGGACTGCCGTCGAGAGAGACTGGTGATGTCAAAGTTCCATCGACTGCTATGCGTCTGCCCCTGCATGCTGTTGATAGCATCCTCGGCAAGCAAGTCATACCACTCTACCGGGCCAAAGTTGGGCGTCAGAGCATCGCCAAAAGTGAACAAACTGTCATCGAGGAAAAAGCTCTCATCCGGAAGCACATTACTGGAAGGGTCTGGCTCGAATGGCAACCAAGACTGCATTGGATCCACAATTTCGGCGCCCTGTGCACTTGTGGGCGCCGCTGGTCCAATATTGAGGGCCTCATCGTCACTTGTCTTTAGAGCGCTTCGGCTTGTACTTGCCAGAGGCGGCGTGATTGAAGTATCGCTCGACTTGCGTATACTCAGCGTTCGTGGTCGGCGAGGAATGACCGGCTTCTCAGGATAAAGACAGTCACGCTCGACCCTCTCACAATTCTTGCAAGAGGGCCGGGTCTCATCGCACTTGACGCGACGTTTGCGGCAAGTCAAGCTACATCGGGTCAGCCTCATTGCACCTTTCCGTGCTCTCTTGCATGCTACAGTGCGATACTGGCGTGAGGTCCATGAAACGCGGACAGCAGAATTGAGGCAACGTACCAACCCGTCGAAGTGCGAAGTCCACGTGATTTGGAAGGCATGGCGGAAGTGGGTGGGGAGCACAGCCAGAGGGTGCAGCATCGTCTCGAGCGCGACCGATGCGAGAGAAAAGCCAGGGTTCAAATAGATTCTTCGGCGAAGCTAGCTACAGTCGCGTGCCGTTGCCACACCCTGCATACAAGGTTGGCCCGTTGCGATTTGCCGAAAGAACCTGCGGGCACCCATAGAAATCTTGCAGTAGCGAGCTATCATGTTGGGGTAGAAGGACCAGGCGTGGGGCGAGAACTGGGGAAGGGCGTAGAGACGAGTTCGCGTGACGTAACTAGACTAGGCGGAAGCTGCAGCCGATCGCGTTCGCGTCGAGCCTTGTTCAATCGACTCGCACGATGAACGACTTGCTCAACACATGCTCGGTAAGATTTCATACTGGCTTTCCATCACGTTTTGGGACTCGCTAATCATGATGCTGGTGGCGGAATAACTTTCAATATCCGCTAAGGCTGCAGCTGAGCATGAAATACCTACGCAACATGTTCTCTGATGAGCGCAGCCATGACTTTCAACCCTCTTTCTTCTTCTTCGCGCGCACATCACGAAGATTCTCCCAACATCGCCGCTCCTTACCCGCCGTTCTGCTGCCGAGAGGATGCGCTGCCTCCAACCTATGTGCAGCAAAACATGCGCGATACCATCCTTCGACACACAGCCGACTCTCAGCCCGAGACTGTGCGCAGTCTCCGATGCTCGAAGTCATCCGATCGTCTCGTTGTTTCATCCCGTGGGCCAGGGTCGCTGCATGTGCCATTCCTAACTTTTGGCATGGACGCTTTCGAGGCGGCGTCTACAGCGGTTTTTTGAGGGAAGGCAGGGTTGGAATGATATGATGAATCATTCATTCGATGATGGACGCCGTGAAACAGCCATCGCAAGCCGCGAGCGGCAGCCTTGGCATAATCCCATGGATTCAAAGCATCTAAGAAAGCTCCGAATGGTGAGCGGGCGTACGCTTCCGGCCTGTCAGGACCTCGTAGCTGGCGATCAAGATCATACGGTCTCCATGGGAAGGCCCAATGATGCAGTATTGCGAAAAGCGTCATCTCAAAACAGATCAGCACACTTGGTATGCCAACGCGGATATCCAGCGCAGCCAGGTGGGCAGTTGGCTGCAGTGGTCCTTTCTTTCTTGAGAGCATCCCTAGGAGCCAGGTCTGCCAGAAGACCAAGAACATGACGAGTTTGATGCACAGGACTTTCAGCGCGGGTTCGTGCGATGCGAGATCCTCTTTGAGCTGCATGTAAAATTGCACAACGCAGTACATGGCAACCAAAACGCAGGCGCCTTGCAGCAGTGTGATCCACAATGAGCCATTCTCAGGGCGTGTGGAAGATCCGCAGTATCGACCCTGCGACTCGGTCACGATTGCAATGAGCGCGAACAACGGTCTCGTAATGCAGAATTGGTTGATGCCGACATAAATGATGTTGAACCAAGTCAAACCGCTTCGCGGGACTTTGACTCGATTCAGCGGAAAGATCCACGGCTTGGGCTGCACGTTACGGAAGTATTCCTTCTGCTGGTGCAAAGTCGGGGCAACGTAATGGCACATGAGCGTGAAGAAACTGGCGATGACGAAAGCCTCGTAACAATTACGAATCAATTCAAGGTACACATCCTGTCGATGGAAGACGAGACTCGAGAAGGAGACGATGGCGTATATGGGCATCATCGCAAGCACGCGGATGATGCTAGAGGATCAGCCTTGGAAATGCATCGGCGATGGACGCACACAACTCACTGCTTTTGCTCATACGGTTTGAGGTAGTGGAGTGAATGCTCCATGATTAGCCAGAATGAGTTGCCAACCGACAGGCACATGAAACTTGCAGAAAGGAGTAGGGCAAGCTGATGGAAAATGAGGCCATTTACTAGCGATTCCTCTAGCATGGCACCACGTGCGAATCCACTTTCGCACACCATAGTCGCTTTCGTCAGTAAGAGGTGTGTCGGGTGTTGATTCATCTGAGGTGATAGTATGTCACCTACAGCACTTGCAGAGGAGCACGGCTGCCCCTGCACTTACACAGATCGGTCAGTCATCACCCGCGACATATTGTGAAGGAAGCTGCTTTGATCAAGACTTTGAAATTGGGAAGTAGAAGATATAGAATATACAAGAAGATCACCACAAGCCACCCTCACAACCTTCCTCCATCGACTCAGCGCCGCGAGCCTTCCGTAAAATTACGGACCTCTACAAGCCATACCTCGACTTCAGATTCCTCCACCAGTCCCTAGCCATCCAAGCATCAAACTCGGTAATCTCCATGGCACTGCCTGCCAACATGATGAAGTTTGTCACGCCACTTGGAGTCCAGTCATAAAAGTCGTCGAGCGCAAAGGTATGGCCAATCTCGTGCAGCACAATGTGGATGTTCTCCGAGTTCAAGTTTTGCAGGAAATACTCTTGCGCGACGCGCTGGCCCCAGTCGCCACCTGCGCCGCCGCCAAAACCGGGTGTGAGCCAGAGAGACTGATCTAGCGATGCTGTTAGCGACGCACAATCGGAAGTGAGTATCGAAGCAACATACCATAATGCCTTGCAGCCCCAGCCTTGCACCCAGCATAATTGCCGTCCTGGTGGAAGAACCGTCCGCATGACTCGGCACACTGCGGTATGCCATCCTGATCCTTGTCCGTATAGACCTGGATCTTGGACACATCGCCCTGCAGGATCGAAGCATCTTGTACCGCCCAGCCAACAACATTCACATCGACAGTCTTATAAGGGAACTTCTCGAAGCCAGCAAGCACTGCGATCCATTTGTTGAATTGCTTGCGAATCGCAGCTTCGATCTTGGTGCGCTGATCGAGCGAAACTTTTGCGGTGCCTTCCCAGCGAACGCAGTAGTTGATCTTGCCCTTGCCCGCCATGACTTGGTCGTAGCCATAGTTCTTGAAGCCAAGGGCGTTACTGTAGGTGCTGATTTCATGGTCCCAGACTTGCTTCAGTGGCGTGGCGAGGTTGGAAGGCGGATTCCATGTTGTTTGGCCCAAGTCGCGCTTGCTGGTTGCTGGGGTCCAAGCATTCAAGTCGTTGAACGTGTGCGGCTCGGCTTCGAATTTGCAGACTGGTTGGGGTGCGGCGGCGCGGCGGTGGATGTGCTCGTGGATAGAGGCAGGGATGGCGCCAGCGAGAGATGAGGCCACGAGGGCGGAGAAAGCGAGGGAGTACTTCATGTTTGCTGCAGCTTGGGTATGAGATGTGTACAACGAATGGAAATGATGCACAGCACCAGTTTTTGAATGAATGAATGAGTGAAGCGCAAGGCCACGAGAACGAAAGACGAAAGTGCTAAAGTGACCCCAAATTGTATCCTTGATATTGCGCGCCCTACCTACTTTATACCAATGAGTGTTTCTCCACCTACGGCCTCGCTCCCTTCCTCATCAAACATGTTTCACACGCATCCATGGCGTCGTTTGAAGAAGCATGTAGCGGCTCTTGGGATCCCAGAAGGGGCTCTTGGCAGCGGAGAATTAACGCTTTGGGAATACGAGTCGGAGAAATTTAGGTTACGCGAGAGTCATGTAGACGACATTACAGGGTTTGATCACGCTGCGAGCATGCACCCCGCGATGCTAAGGCATAAGCGAGCATCCTTTGGAGCCGCATGGGTATTGATAGAGTAAAAATGTTGTTTACAATTTATTCCTGGCGCTGTGATGGGAGGGTGCTCGAGTCGAGATGGAAACGAAACGAGTCGGGTTCCTAGCGTCGATCAAACCATGACACCCTCGAGATCCACCAGTAACTTCCGATACACAAAGCACGGTGAACGATCTAGCCAGATCGATTTAGAACATCAACTGTATTGTTACGTAGAGAATATCTAATGTATTTGGCAATGGAGCGAAATGCCTAACAGCTTTGACAGCAGTAAAGAATGTCCTCATTTTCCATTCAGATCCAAGTCCGAGCTCCCTCTCTAGGATCGCATCTGCCAACTGACCAGCAACGGCTTTGAGTCCCCATACTCTGCGATTGTTCTTTCAACATCCTGTGGTCCCGTCATTTCCGAGCCTCGGGCCTTCCACAACTAGTGATGTCTACTCTACTGCTTGCCGGGCATGTAGGGCGATGGGTTTTCGTAGGGAGGCGGAGGAGTACCGACTGGGGTGTAAGGTAGAGGGGGAGCGTTAGGGTCGTTGTCGCGATTGTTGTGATTGGGGCGGCGGAAGAGTCTGCGGAGCCAGCCAGATTGACGCTTCTCCAAACTCCCTCCTTCAGGCTTGTCGGCTGGACCGCGATCGGGACGGCCGTTCCTAGGAGTACCGGGGCGATGATGAGGGCAGGGGAAGAAGGGGCGGTGGCGCAGAAAAGGATGAGGAAGTATGTTCATCTCATTAACAGGCCCATCGGTTGCGGGAACTGGACGATATTCGGGAAAGCGCTTAGAAAGCGCTGCATGAATGTTGTCGTAATCGGCAGCGTCTGTGTACACCTCTTCGATATCGTCTGCATCATCACGGAAGAGCAGAAGCGGTAATACTGAGAGCAGCTAACAGAGCGAGAGAGAAACGCATGATCAACTGCGGGGACTACTGGAGCGCAGAGTTGATAAAGGGGGAAGTGAAGGTTGAAGTAAATGCTGCTGAGGGAGTGTTGCGGCGACGCAGCTGTGTTCTTATACCTCAGTGACTGTCCAGAGACGACAGAGATGATGCAGCGTAGTCCTCATCGTGTACCATGACTTCAGTGAGCTTCATCCAAGGTATCGTGCATCCATCCGTACCAAGACGTCTTTGGCGGGGCGTCCATGCAGCGGGTATGCTTCTTGAGGAGATTCTCTCTCGGAGTACATGGCCAAGTTGACTTGGCAGGTGTTGTCCGCCTTGTTTACCATGACTTTCAAACACTGGTCTTCTGTGAATGGGGAAGAAGATGGTACAAGCAGGTTCATTGGAAAGGTGAGTCCGCTCTTAGCATTGTTGTTTGCCCGCTTTGCGAACCGGTGTTCCTCGCCAAGGCTGTCAGTGTCCGTCTACGAGTGCAAGTGCTGCAGAGCGCAACGTCTGGAAGCTTGTGGCGTGAATGCAGGAGAAGATCAGACCTTGGAAGGCGGCGATGTTGTTTCACGGCGAAGGATGCATGCTGGAAGGTGATGGTGAGTCTCTGGGCTGTGCTGGTCGCTGTCTTGAGCAAGGCAGGAAGGAACGACTTGGTGTCTGGAACCGAGTTGGGGCAAGTCCGAAACCCGTGATCTGCGCTTGTTACTGCAGGTGGAGTGTGCAGTACGCGGCAGGGCGAGCGGCCGTCTGCCCGCATATATGAAGGCGTCTGCCTCACCACGTCTGCTCACTCTCGCACTCGCAATGGGGTGAGGTGGCAGGACTTTAGTTGCATCCTGGACGAGATAGTATGAGAGAGTGAGTAGTCAAGAGCTAGTGCGGGATGGATGCGGCTAGCGCACATCGGGGCAACGATGCGGCCGGTGTCCGATCAGATAAGGTACGCGGGCGCATCTCAACGTCATGATGGCACCGACAAGATTGTCGCCAGAAGAAACGCGCCCGTCAACGTGTCAAGTGTCAGCGTCAAGTGGGGTACGGACTAGATGCTGCGGATCAAGAGCACGCATACATGCCATGCCCTGAATGTCTTCGCCTTGCTCCCTGTTTTGATCTGATTCCCCGGTCCTCTCTCTCTGCTACTTCCTGTCGCGGACAACAGTTGCTGCGGCTGGCTGCGAGGCGTTCTATTGTTGGTAAGCTGATCTGATGTCCCCACGCCCCGACCCGAGAGCACCGCAGTCGTGCGCCGTCGACGGCAGCGTTCGCCGGCCGCAATGTAGCGCGCGACGTGTTTCTTGTCATCATGGCTGCTAATGCGACGGGCAGAAGAGACAGACATGCGCACACGGTCGTGAAGCCCATCCCCCTCGAACCACTCGAGCCCACACCAAATTCAAGAAGCACCAGCACCAGCACCAGCGTCGTAGAGCGCAACCGCCGCGCAATGGCCTCCAATGCCGACGCGGCGTACGTGGAAGAGGTCGACGTGGACCAGGAGCTGCGGTCGCGCACCAATGCCTCCAAGTCGCAGCACAAAGCCCCTGTCTATGCGCCCGAGTCGTCGAGCAAGTCAGGTGCCACGTCCGAGACGATGGGAAGCGGTAGCGACAGCGACAGTGAAGACGCGCCGCTGCTGAGCCCCACAGCGCACGACTATGGCAGCGGCGGGGCACGCGACCGCCGCGACAGCGAGCTCGAGTGGGAGGGCCAGGCCGACTTTCGCGGGCTTCCCTGGTGGAAGCGACCCTCGGTGAGTTGCTGTGCCATTGCCATGTGCTCCTTCCTACTGACACGGCTAGATCTACTGGCTCCTTCCGCCCTTCCTGCTCTTCACCATCGCCTTCGGTGGCGTCATCGTGCCCAAAGTCAACCTCATCATGGACCTGGTCTGCACCGAGTACTACGCCAATGCCGCTGAGAACGGCGATCCCATATCCAGCCCTGTAGACCCTGGCCAGCAGCCCGACCGCTGCCAGAACGACGCCGTCTCGTCGCGCTCTTCGCTCTTCCTGCTGTACGGCAGTCTCTGCTCCGGCATTCTCTCTGCCATCACCAGCCCCAAGCTCGGAGCCTTATCCGATCGCTATGGCAGGAAGAACTTCATGATATTCAACACGTGCGGCGCTCTCTTTGGCGAAGTCCTTACTATTCTAGCTGCAAAGTACCCCAATGTCGTCCATGTCAATTGGATCCTTGTTGGTTACTGTATCGAGGGTCTGTCTGGCTCGTTCATTGTTGGCATGGCCGTCGCCCACTCGTACGCTTCCGACTGCACCTCCCCACAGAAACGCGGCGTTGCTTTTTCCTACTTTCACGCATGTCTCTTCGCCGGTATTGCCATCGGACCAGCCTTGTCAGGTTACATCATCGAGGCTCGCCAAAAGCACGTGGGCCACACTGAGGCTGTCTTGCTCATCTTCTACCTTGCCCTAGGCGCCCACTGCATCTTCATCGCTTTCCTCGCCTTCCTCATCCCGGAGTCGCTGAGCAAGTCGCGCCAGGAAGCTGCACGGCAGCGACATCAGGACGAAGAAGAACGATTGGGTCCGTCCTCTGACTGGATTAACCAGCTTCGTCACATCAATCTCTTGCGCCCACTTGAGATTCTGTGGCCTACGGGTCCTGGCTCTTCGTCCGCCGTGCGCTGGAATCTGCTTCTGTTGGCAGCCACCGACACCATCATGTTTGGCGTCGCCATGGGAGCCATGGGAGTTGTGCTTGTCTATACGCGCCGCCAGTTTGGCTGGCACGAGTTGGAAACGGGGCGATTTGTCACCATTGTCAACACCTCTCGTGTCGTTGCACTCCTGGTCCTCCTTCCAGTTTTGACCCGTCTCGTGCGAGGCAAGAATGCACATGCCCGTATGCGCAAGTCGGGCTCAGATCTTTTCGACCTTAGTGTCATTCGCGCCGCCATTTTCTTTGACATGATGGGCTACTTGGGCTACGCTCTCGCCCGCAAAGGCGAGCTGTTTGCATTGTCGGGTGCGTTGGCTGCTGTCGGCGGCATCGGCAGTCCAACATTGGGAGCCGCCCTCACCAAACACGTACCCCAAGACAAGGTCGGGCAGCTTCTTGGAGCAACCGGACTTCTTCATGCTTTTGCACGCGTCGTCGGTCCAACCATCTTCAATGGTATTTATAGTGCAACGGTGGGCAGCTTCCGTCAGACAGTATTCGTCTGTCTATGCGCAACATTTGGCGTGGCATTCGTATGTAGTTGGTTTGTGCGACCGCATGGTATGTTTACAAAACCTCCCTTTATCTTTGAGCAGTCCTGACATTGATACAGTATATATTGATGATGACGACAAGCGAGCAACTGGGCAGTTCACCGACGAGGAGCAGTCGACATAGGACGTCTTCTCTTTATTCCTGATAGATCATGTTCTGTAGCATCACATCACCTAGAATTTGCGCATGCGACATCACGTCGCTTTCAACATATCTTCAATACGGCAACAGCAACAGCGATGGCGTTGGCAGCGTTCTCATGTGAAACCTTTGTTGTATATCATACATGTATTAGATAGGCAAATACATTTGCGCATCTGTGATGCTTTTTTGCATGTTCACATGCTGCTAGACGCTCTCATATCTGATATCGCAGTACAAGAACTATCTAGTGAAGACTTGCATTACGCAACATCTGGGAATCGATCCTGCTCTTCCGCATCTGCCAACCTCCCTGCCCATTCCTCCAAACTATCAAGACCCGAGGCACCATCACGCCGTATAGTAATCTCCTCATCGTCTCCGTGCCGAAGTCCTCCACCTCCAATCCTTCCACGCCACGCTGCGCCAATTTGGCGCTCAAATGAAAATGCCACCGCAAACACACCGTCCAAAGTTTCAGCCTCGCCTCCATTGCAGGGCTACGCATGTCTCGCAAAGACCACGTCATGCTACATCTCCACATTCCGGCAATTCTACGTGCACACTTCGTCCTTCATTCTTCTTGTCTTTCGGCTTTAAGACATTTCTCAATGCCGGTCTCGAGACATCTCGCGCTGATCACGCCCTATCGAAGGACCTTGCATCTCTTTGTACTCCTTGCATCATCGGTTCCGGTGAAGTGGGTCACAGAATAGGAAACAGTGCGCTGGAAAGAAGGCGGAGACTAATGGTGCACGGAAGGATGTGGCGTGGACAGTGATAAGTGGTGTGATGTGAATGTGCTGTATGTGCATGGATAGTTGAGGGTGACGCATTGGGCCCCAAGGCAACAGGGCGAGGTAAACACGTGGGATCCGATGCTTTTTTTTTTGTGCATGATCGATGCGCAGTTTAGAAATTAGCGTGATTGTATGGTACCTGTGGTCGTCGGCTTGCTAGCGTAATGCCTCACTTACATGGACGTCCTGCGACCAGGCAAACGAGTACTGCCTGGTACAGTATGGGCATAAGCGGAGCACGCCGAGTTCCTGTGGTTGCTAGAGGCATCTGTATCTTTGGGACAAAAGAGACTGCGGAAGAACAGTTTTACCTGTCCCCAGTCGAGATTCTTCTCAAAGAAACCAAATCCTATCATACCATCTTTTGTAGCTTGCAACGGCGGGTTTATTGCTTCTCTCGAGCATCGCTCACATCTCTACTTATATACTGTTTGATTCCGCAGCGATACCATCGGCAAAACTCCCTGAGAAAAGCACTTCAGCGCGCGCCCGTAATAATGTAATTCCAGAGCATTCGTGTATATCTTGTTATGTAGCTGCAGGCTACTTGAATAAAGGATTTCGTTTTTCTGAGTTGTTATGGGTTCGATTGTGTCGCAATTCAATCCTCGTTGCTTCTTACTTGCATTTGATTTGATGATCGAAAAGGGACAGTTTAGTCGGAGAAGAGTTCTACTTGGATGAGGATCTTCGGTAGCCTGATAGGTCACTGCCTTGTTTCGACTCGCACAACCAAGGTTGTAAACCAATCAAAAGCCAGTCAAACGTCCCAATCAACATTTGCCGCGTGTTGGATTCTGTTGAAGTCTTCACAACTAGTCCTCAGAGCCCGCGAGATCATGTTCTACAGCAGTGAAGATCTCTTTTGGTCTTGTGAGTCAGCCTCGTGACGACAAACGTGGGACAAGGTAGGTGAGGCGAGCTATGGCTACATTTGTAGCATTATGATTGGGCCACAATCATTTCAGATCGTGATTGGTCCACTAGTACCTACACACTATTATTTCCCCTAATATTTTCTATAACATCTCCTACGGAGGGATCGCCATGTTGCGCCTCACTTCTATCGCCAGCCGCTTAGCAGGAGCCCCTTGACTTTCTAAGTAGCTAGCAATCCTGATCTACCAATTAGGAGACGGTCTTTACATTCATCTCGTGTTCCATGCCTTGGCTGCAGCCTTGCTTCATCTTTTGCAGTCGTGATTCTCGCAACGAACTCAAATGGCTCTCCGTGCTTTTTTGTGGACAAAGAGGCGACCCAGACAGAGAACATATTTGGCTTGCCACACGTTGCCACCCTATGTCATGCTTCGTGGCATCGTTCGGTTCATGGTGGCGACGTCGGCGATGTCCGGACTTATCTACCACAGTAAGCTGGGGCCGAGCATTCACCTAATTGAGTCAACCGTAATCTATCCGAGTATGACGAAGATAGAGACTCTGAGGCACTATTTGCTTCTTGCACGAATGACACATAAACTGCTGACCAGGCTGTCGTCCTGGAAAGTTGCCTATTTCCAGCACAGACGTCGAGCTTCGTAAGTCAACATCAGTGGCTGCTGGACATGCCTGAATGACATGCAGTGACATCTGCACGGAGTCACCGGACGGTAAACTAACCCAAACAGATTCTGGACGACAGACGGGGGTAGAAGTCCCTCGTGTGGGAAATGTGAGAGGTAAATGTGCCTAGGAAGACTTGGAAGTGAAAAACTGGGTTCTGAGTCCTTGTTAGCGGTACGGATGCGGCCAGCGTAACCATATACAGCTTACTTCTGAAGATGCGGTATAGCCATGGCGATTTGAGCGGTCAACACTCTGCTGAGCAGTAAGCGCCAGTTGCTGGAAAGGTAGGAGGTGAGCGAGACACTAGCTGAGCAGGCGGTGAGACAACGACTTGGATCGTCCTTGATGCAGGTTTTCTTTGATCTGCTTAACAATTTCTGTGGAAGCCTATTGTGAAAAGAGGCTCAAGTTGCATACAGACCGGGTGTGAGCAACGAGAAATTTCTGTCATATCCCAAGGCACTCAGGTCTCGTGGCTGCCGAGGTTCCAGACGCTACGGTATTTGTGCTTGGGCCCAATTAGCCCCCTCAAACTTTTTATGCCAACTCAGATTTCTCTCTTTGACCATCCATCCACTAGCGCCCAAATTCCGATTGTTCCTTGAGGCAAGTCTGTTCCAGGGGGCGCGACTTGTGCTGGCGTGTTAATCGAGCTGGTCGCCAAACCCGAAGGTAACAGGGACTGTGCTGCTGCTGATGTAACATTTCTAGGCATAGAATCGTCCTTCTTTTACAAATCGATGAACCTTCTCGATATCTTCCTCATTGTATTGTGCAGAATATAGGTGCGCCTGCGAGTAGGGCCGAACATGGGCAAGGCTTGTGGCCACATTTGTGATGCGCATCACGTTTTGAGCAGAAGGCTGCAATGTCAAGCACTATGGCCATATTGAGGCGTCGGTGAAGAAGTCCCGCGATTCATAAGAGCCGGGCGGCGCCGGCGAGGCATAAGAAGATATTCTGCTGCTGTCCCGTGCATGTGGCCCGAGCACATTAGTCGGTAGTCACGCGAGATCTTTACCGTCATTAGGCTAGGCTTTGGCGCATTCGTCCATAGTGTAGATATTCTGTGTGACGTAAATGACAGGTTGTTTTTGGCCCCTTGAATAGTTGTGTGCTTACCCGACCAGGCAACAGCATCTGTGCTGAGGCGAGCGTGTTCGCACGCTATGTCGTAGACGCAGCCTCCGACCTATGCCTGGGCTTCGACCAGACCTCTCCTTTCTTAGAATGGCCGTATCAAGGCCGTGAATCATGGATCAGCCACGAGCCTTGTCGCTGTGCGAGGCTTAGCCTTGGGTGCGATATCAAACATGATATTAAGCGTACTTCAAGGCTCGATACCGCCACGGTGATCTGTATCTGAAGCTTCATCAAGACTTCATATCCCAAATATGTACAAGCCTTGGAAGTTTGATTGGAAACTCGGATTGTTTACAATATTTTGATGACAACTCCTGATAGGTACGATCATCTAGCGAATGATTACGAGTCAAGCCCAGGAAGGTAGGTTGTGCTTAATGCCCCCCGAAGCTCTGACGCCATCGACTGTTGAGGCGTGGCAGCTGAAAGATTGCAGTATCTTAGACCTATCTCAGTGCTGTCAGCCGAAATGTTGTTGGTGCATTAGATCTCGTCGGTCAACGGTCTCACATCATGTGTTGTCCGTTTGCAGCGATGAAGGACCACATTTTGCTCCCATATGCTAGCAATTGCAGTGCAAAAGGCACCTGCAATAAGTAATCTCAGCCGTGTCTCAGACGCCCTGAGGTGGCCCTGAGGTGGCCCCGAAGGACAACGATTGGATTCAAGCCACCGACAATGCCAGTTCATCTTACTGATCGATAGTGCGGTACTGAATTTAGAGGCACACAATACGTGTGAGCAAATAGTGATCAGGTACACCTGTATGTCTCCGATTAGTTTGAGCCAGGACCTACCGTTCAGAAGGACCCAGGAGTACGGTCAGCTTCGGTCCGGCTGAGCTAAGTTACCCCGCACATCATGTTTGCCTAGGTCTCTCACATTCACTCGACTGTAGACCAATGCAACCTGGGTGTATAGACCTGACGCCAACACCCTCTGCGTCTCACAAGGCTGTAGTCATGCGCTCATTTGATCTGCATTCGATTAAGGTGATATACATAAAGCTGTTTACCGGCATGAGGTCAAAATCAGGGCGGTTGGCCCTGGATCCGTGCACACATGCTCTTACAGCACATCACACTTACCTCCCTGAGGTATCGTCAGCTGCAGCGTATGACAGCACCTGCAGGCTTTGGCGTCTACATATCCAAAATGACGCCTGCTGCGATTAGGCTGAGAATGGCCTCGTTGCTAAGCCGCGGACGCATATTGTCACGCTCATGTTAAGCATGACGCCTTGAAGTCTTCCACATGAGCCTTATCGAATTTGGGGTACGTGAAAGCACGATTCGCTCGACGGTGTAGCTGAGACCTACAGGCAGAGACACCGTTCGGAACGAAGGCCGGGTTGTAGCGCGGTAAGTAAATCTTGCAGCGCATAACGGATTCGCATCAAGCTGCTCCTGAATGCCACGTAACGCTCACATAGGAATGTTATGGTGGTGGTATTTGGTGAGTTGAAAGAGGATCCAAATTTTGATGCAGTATTCGAATCACCATTCCTAGGTTGGAGAAGTTTTTCCAAGGGTGAAGGCAACCTTTGTGCCAACGTGAGACTTCATGTCTACAGCATCGTCACGCACAAATTGACTTACATCCAAGTAATGAGTCAGAGCTGTTGAGTTCTGTGGTATGCTGCCATGACCACAAGGCCCTTCCCGATTTTGTAGCGAAACCAACTCTACGCCTTACTAGTACCACATGCAGCCTGAAATGAGCACCATCGCCTCCGCAAGTGTGTCACGAAGACGATGAGAACCGCATCTAATTATCGCAAGCTGAACACGCGCTGAGTCGTGGTAATCGCCGCAGACTTCGGATCGCCTAGCGCTGAGAGGATTGACGCAGGATTATGGGGCCGATTTTGGCGCTGTACAACGACGTACACGCGTCCGTGGAACTCTGTCGTCTCGTAGCAAGGCGTGAAACCCCGTTGAGAGACATACCTCTGTGCGCAAAACGCCGAATTGCCATAACCCTACTAAAGTTCGCATTGCAATCGTGGGCCGTAAGACTCCGGTGTTATTGTGTTCGACGAGCTGCCCGATGATCCTGGACGGGAGGCACCTATAGTCGCTCGCCTTTTGGCCGTGTGCGCAGTCGAACGACGATACACTTTGAGACGTTCGCTTGGAACACATTCGTCCTTTCTTCGACAAAGGCTCGCTATGTAAAGACGCATGAAGCCGGGAATGCCCTCATTAGGCGATGGCGCCGCCATGTTCCACCAACGTGTGCTGAATCCGCCGGCCTCACGGGTCCACTTTGGCCCTCCATTTTTTTTCGTCTGAGACTGCTTTGAAGGTCAGCGCTGTTTGATGTTAGTACCAATCGGCGTGCGGTGTGCGTGCACTTCGCAGCTCGCAGCCTGCAGTTAGCCGTGTGAAGGCGACGAAGTAAGTCATCGTCGCCTCGTAGAAAGCGAGGAGTCGTCACAGGATTCCCTTGATGGTGGTTTTGAATGGCTGCGGTGCGGCGGAGGAGTTCAGCTGCGACCTTGTGGTGATGTGGGAGCTGAGCGTCTTCGAAAGTGGTCTTTGGTTCTCGCGAGGGGTAAGCTTCTCCGACGTGGTGTCGATGACAGCGAGGATGATTGGAACCTGCATCAGAGATTACTTTGTCCATTCAGTGTGTAAGGCAAACGAGGCAAGTGGGACTGTAGACAAGCACCCGCGCGGTTGCTCTGGCTTTTAATGGTAACATGAATGCACCAAATGACATGAGCATCATCGCGGGCGAGATGGGGCCGGCTCGTAGCGGCCCCGGATGAACTCCGTCAAAGCTTGCACAGAGCCTCCTGACGACAGACTCTAGGTATAAAGGAGTCGCTTCCCGCGCGGACAGATTATCAGGCAATTGCCTTCTGCCTGGAATCCCGTTTATGTGTGCAGACGAAGGACGAAGCTGATCCCTGCATGTGGCGGTCGGGCTATGCACGCCCCGTTGCCTTTTTGCCTGCACTAGCTTCTTCCGGCTCCAAGTTGTGGGCGTCGCAGAGCCGCACACATTGTCGGGCAAGTGGTCCTCCAATCCGTCAATACCGCCAACCTATATACTGCGAGGCGTATCCACGACACAAATGTCATGACACTTTTGCGGCGACACAGTGCCTTTATATCTTTTTGTTCGAGTTCACACGCGCGCGAGCCTACTGCCACTGCTTTTGAAGCCTCACATGCATCTCGAATGCTGACTCACACGTTTTCCTTACACTCTTCTCCTCTGCGCTCAAAGGGCACACCTGATTGTCGCTCGTTGCCAGCAGAGTCCTGTTTGACAAATTGAGCCAATTGCGTCAGCTCGAGATTTTGGAGGACTCCGAGCTTCCAAACGGGTTTAGCGCCAAATCTGTTCTTGGCACTGCCCAATGTTGTTCGGGCGAATAAGGCTACGCCCTGGAATTCCACTTGAAACCCACCGGATACGAAGGATACGTTGCGGCTCAGCAAGCAGCGAAGACGGATACCAGTCCGAAAATGGACACAGGCAACGTTGACATTCAGTCGAAATTCGTCAACGCCCTTCGCACACAAAAGACAGAAATTCCCCTTTCAGGTGCACTACCATGTCCTTTCGGTCATCATGGACGCATGTTTCAGAGCGTCGACCAGCTTTACGATCACGCCAAAACCGAACATGCATCACACATTGCGAATTTGAAGCCAAGTCAGGCGAAAGAGAAGCTGAAACTGGCAGCCTTGGAATTGAGGTAAGAGGCCACACATCAGTCACGTGCCGCTCTTGCTCTAATGCCTATCAGGAAAACAGACCAATCCACAAACGCGACCGTTGGCGGCGGTTCAGCGCCAGATATCACAAGCCTATCACTTGAATCTGATAAAGGACGAGAGTCATCACCTCCCTCCAAGAAACGTCCCGCCGAATCGGAAGGGCATGGCCGCAGGGGTAAGGCGCCGTCCCATGTGAAGGTCGTTGACTCGGATTACGACCGAAGTAGTATTTCGCATGCCGTCATTCCAGAACGCACTCGAAGACCTGATGCCCGTCTGTTCGATCCGAAGCAGACGACCCCCACCGGAACAGCGTCGCCTCAACGTTCAGCCACTAGTGACTGGTCGCGTGAAGCTACCAAGAGCGGGCAGTTCCAGGCATCTCAGCCACAATCTCCTTCGCGACCGCTGCCTCATCGGTCTGCTCCAAAAGCGCAGTACCCACATCGTCAACCAGGTTTGATTGAGCTGCAGAGATACGACCCTCGCTACCCTGGCTTGCTCTTACAGCCTGACAGCAGACCTATATCACAGGAGCAGCTTGCCTCTGAAGTCAAGAGCATCTATGCCGGATTGACCATGGTTGAAACGAAATGCATACATGTTGATCGTGCTCAAGCAGCTGCCGCTCAAGATAATTCTGATCCAAACCACAAACTTGCCTCAGATCACTGGCAGGCCCTAATAGCTCTGCATCGAACCTTGTTACATGAGCACCATGATTTTTTCCTGGCAAGCCAGCATCCGTCAGCTAGCCCTGCACTGCGTCGGTTGGCAGCTAAGTATTCAATGCCTGCGCGCATGTGGAAGCACGGTATCCATTCATTCTTGGAGCTACTTCGTCGTCGCCTTCCAGACAGCATTGACTACATGCTAGCATTTATTTATTTGGCATATCAGATGATGGCGCTGCTTTACGAGACGGTCCCGGCTTTTGAAGATACTTGGATTGAATGTCTAGGAGATCTTGGACGCTATAGAATGGCTATTGAAGACGAAGATATTAGGGACCGTGAGACCTGGGCCGGAGTTGCACGTTCATGGTGTATGTTATACTCTTGCGCACTTTCGAACTGTATCAGCTAACTCGAGTGTCTACGTACAGATACCAAGGCCGCAGACAAGAATCCGACTGTTGGCCGCCTGTATCACCACCTGGCGATTCTGGCACGCCCCAACGCCCTCCAGCAGCTGTACTACTACTCGAGGTCTTTAACGTGCGTTAAGCCGTTTCCGAGCGCCCGTGAGAGCATCCTTACGCTGCTGGACCCCATCCTTGGCCGTGCCGTTGCTACATACTCACATGCTCTCCCAATCGACACAAACTATATCAAGGCACACGCTATCCTTTTTGAGCGACTGTCCCTGGACGACTTTAACCAAGCTAAAGTCGAGTTTACCAACAACCTTGACAATCACGTTGGGCGAGTCACTGCGAAATGGAAGGAGCAGGGTGTTTACATCGCAGTCACTAATGTTTCTGGCTGGTTCGACTATGGAATTGACGATAACGCGCTTCGCCAGGTTTTCCTCACCCAGATCTGTGAGAAGGCCAAGAACAGCCCTCCGCCAGAGGAACAACTACGCACTGCCTCGCCGGCAGATCAACAGGACCCAACCCCGCCCATCATCTCCGAAGATGAGCTCCTTCCCAAAGTCAATACGCTTGCTTCACAACCTCATTTTGCGCATGCTAAACTCCTCACCAACGATACGTTTGCTCTCATTCTCCGGCGCATAGGCGACAAGAACGTGCTTCCTCACGTCCACATTATGCTTTCTTTTCTGACTACTTTTGCTGCAAGTTCATACGTTTCACATCTCCTTGCCGACACTCCCTGGACCGAACTCGTTGCTTTTCTCAATACGTTAATAAAAACCGAAAGCCAAATCCAAAATCAAAGCCAATCGCAAAACGTTGCACAACCCCAGAACATAGATACGTTGTTTTCCACTCCGGTCTTTCCCAACGATGGCGAGCGAAGCGACGAGTTGCCGTTGCCTGAGGACTATCTTGTCAGAGGCTTGGTGTGGGCACATGATTACTTCCCCAAAAAGTGGTTCGAGAGAGAGCATGACGAAGAGGAGCGCTATCTTGAGTTGGCCAGCACAGTGAAGAGTCGCATGGAGCGCGTGTTGCGTTTGGGTCACAAACTTGCAATGGTAGGTCTCTTGACAGTCACCAGAAGTACTTTGCTAACTACTATGCGCAGTCTAACCGCTGGATCTCATACGACAGCGAGTCTCATAATTTTTCAGTCCTCCCTAATACGTCTGTCAATGCTTGAGAGGTCGCGGTTTCTAGTTTCGTTTTTCGTTAGGCGGGCGCGAAGGGCTCCTTTGTGATATTTCTCACAGCTGATCTCTCGGAGTTTTGGAACGCCCGAGTAGCTCTGATAAATTGTCAAATCAGCTGCAAGCACAATCATGGGGACAATTTGGCCCAGACAGAAGTACGGACATGTCTCCGCAGGCTGCGATATGGTCATGCAAGTTCTGTGGCTCTCAAAGTTGTCGTGTCGCGGAAATATGTCAGTGCGAGGGAAGAAGATTACACAAATTGGAAGGGAGGACGGCAGGAGACGACGGCAGCAAAGCTGCCCGCATACGGCTCAACAACATACACGTCAACTCACACTCAACATCATACGTACATAATCCAAATCAACTCAACGTTATACTGTCTCCATAGAACAATCACTCAACTACGAATTTCCCCTCTGAATACGCAGTGCTCAGACTAGTTCCAACGTTACATCTCGGTGAAACAAGACAGTCCGCTGGCGAGTAACGATTCCTACGACACTCGAGTCGATTGGTACAACCTAGACTAATGTTAAACTCTATTTGTTTTCCAATAACAAGCATCTCACCCCTTAGGGTGTTTGGTGTCCCCGATGAACGTGGTCATAGTCGGTACAGTCTCAACAACTCTCAAAGTGACGAGTTGTTGGAAGCAAAGTTGCAAAATCATGATTGATTGTCTTAATCAACCAATATTTCGCTCACCAACCATTGCATTGGTGCCCTAGCAACTACATCTATTGACTATCACATACGTAGCTGTTCTAAGACCAAATCGCATGGAATGTGTGACAAACAGTTCCTCGACAAAGATGTTGTGCTGGTTTGTACGACACGAGTGCCTAAGAGAGGCAGCTATGCGCATTTGTCTTTGAAAACGAGAATGGGTCGCTTTATTTTGTTGACACTGCGCAACTGTAGAACACCAGAGCAGCTTACCACTTTCACACTGGTGTGACTCGGACTCGGCTGCCAAATACACGAAGTAGGGTCCCGCAACTCGCACTTCGCATGATCAACACCTAAAGGCCCTTCCCGTCAAGATACTCCTGTACTCTCTCGACAAGCTCTGCCTTCTTGCCACTTGTTGCCTGGCCTCGATATGAGAGGAAATCTTTCAGCACAGCAACCGTTTGCTTGCTGATCTGACCTTTGTGGTTGATGTCCGCCATTTGTTGATCTGTGAGTTCCTCCTCGCCATTCTCTTCTTTAACCTTGGGCTCCTTCTTTACACGCTTGGGCGCAGGCTTCTCGTCAGGGTCGACCGAAGCCCGTTTTGCAGCAGCCTTTCCTCGAAGGGGAACCGCTGTCTTCGCGACTTGTGCGAATGCAACGTCGAACTCTTTCCCATAAGCCACAATGTATTCGCCACATCGTTTGTCAATCTGCTTATAACGTGGGACTGTCTTATCATCTGGCTTCTCTGGAAGCTCTTCATCGAGGGCCATGGCTTGCAATATGCGGTAGAACCACTGCAAGTCAGGATTGGGGTACCTTGATGGGTCGTACACGCCTTTAGGGAGTTGCAGTTGCTCGATAATGACGCGCATCTTGTCTGTCAACTCATCTGTTGTCTTGAGAACCTCCCCTGCTTGTTCAGGAAATTTCCGTATGTCATCGGCAAACGGCAAGGGGATGAGCCACATGCCGGGAGGCATGGACTGTTCACCATCGTCGTTGATCTTCTCTTCTGCCGGGACTAGGGCGCAAAGAACGGGAGACGCATTGCGTCTGGCAATCATCCAGACGAGTCCCATCTTCTTGGACTTGAGGAGCTTCTGTTGTAGAGCGGAGAAGACGCGCGTGGAGCCAATGAAATCAGTTTCGGAGGGGTAGATGAAGGTGGCCTTGTTGGTGTTTGCCCAGATAGGTAGGGAAGACATGGGCTTGAAACCAATGATACGGATCACTGGATCACCAAAGGCTTGCCTTATCCGGACGATCTCATCGGGTGTGAAGGTGATAGCGTCGCCGCCAAACTTGTATGCTTTCCGTAACTCCGTCTTCTCGACGACCCGTGCCGTGTCATCAGCCATGTGAGATGTTGAAGAGCTGACAATCTGGGGCTTATCTCCGCCGACCCAGACATAGCAGGACTTGACATGCTCTTGGCGCTTGATCAAAATGTACCCCTTCACTCCTATTCGCAGGTCTGGACCAAGCTCAAGAGGCAGCGTGAATAGCGCTCGGCGTGCCGTGGCCTTGGAATTGATGGACGATAGCAGCTGCTTCAACAAAGTGATCCCCTCGCCGCTCTTTGCGATTTTTGTGGTCGACGTGACTGCGGCAGGAGCGTCAGGATCAGATGGTGAAGTAGGATAAACAAGATCATCATAGAAGCGAGCCCGGTCAAAATTGTGGTCGGGCTGCGATATCGGAAAGAGATCAATAGTGCAGCCCAAATCATACAAGTCGCGTGCTCGCGTGACTGCCGTGTCTTTGTCGGTCTTGACTCGCACAGGATAGTCGTTGTCTGTCACGAGGAACAGCCGTCTCGATGAAAAGTTGGGCGCTTTTGTGGTAAAGATCTGATTGGCGCAAAACAGTACTGTCGCTATGCTTGCGCCATCCGTTGCGGGCTTCAAGATTTGGTCGGCTTCAGTCTCATTCTCCACTAGATCCCGCAGGCGCTTCACATCTTGTGCTGATGGCACATCAAGATCTGCTAGCAGGTAGCAATGCTGGAACGTGGAGTCGCCATCTTTGAGGTCTGTTTGCTCTGTGCCAAACAACAAGATTCCCATCATGTCGTTGGGGTTTGAGATGATGCGCTGTTGCATGAGCTGATAGGCGCATTTGAGCGCAGCAGAAGTCGGAGAGTCGCGGTCTGCCTTTTGGTCCTCTGACTTTGGTGGCCGCTGCAGCATGGTCGGGCTGACATCGATGGCAAAGAGAACGGCATCTTTCATCGTCTTGTAAGCCTGTTGCGCATAAGCCAAGAGCTCTATTCAACCGCGGTGCACGGCTCACGGAGTCGTCAATCTCGTCCTCTTCCTCCTCTTCATCGCCAGGCCGATGGTCTTGAGTATCAGCCATTTTGGTATGAGCTGGCAACGGCTGTAGCACTAATTGAAAGCTAGCTCGATGTTTTTGACCGCCTCACCACCTTGTTCAATAAAGAGGTCAAGATAGAGCGGGCAGGCGATGAAAAGGTAGATGCACAAACAATGTAGGTTTTGGTTCGTGAAGTCAGTGTTCTGTCGCGTCGCGGGTCCCGCCAGGCAACACCGCGCCTGCCTGCAACGCGGTAGCACGTGCCATACCTGCCGCGCGCTAGGGCACGCTCGGCTATTCTAGAAGGACAGGACCCCTGCGATCACCAAGCCCGATCGTCATCCATGACAGCGTAGCCGTCATTGGTTGGACCCAATAGTCTCGGAATTAATTCACCTGTCATCAGCGACACTTGCACCTACGAACCGTCTCTAACTGCACTTTTCGACATAGATAAGATGGCATTGTGCTCGCCGCTGTCATGTGTTGCTAAGCGCGCAACTGCGACTGCGCAATCAACACAACTTCTGTCTATTCACACCTCACAATGGCGGAGAGGCAATGCGACCGTCGCCCCAGTCAAGCAGAATGGCGCCGGATCCAAAGGACCAACTGCCATGGTTTTTATGAATATGGGTGGCCCGTCCACAACTGATGAGGTCCATGGCTTTCTGTCCATGCTCTTCGTAAGCAGACCGCTGTCTCTCTCAATCACATGCATCTAACTCGTGCAGGCCGACAAAGACCTCATTCCGCTCGGCCCGCTCCAGAACTATATCGGTCCTTACATTGCACGAAGGCGGACACCAAAAATCCAGAAGCAATATGCTGAGATTGGTGGCGGCTCACCAATCCGCAAATGGTCCGAGTATCAAGCCGCAGAGATGTGCAAGATACTCGACAGAACCTCACCAGAGACGGCACCACACAAGCCATACGTCGCTTTCCGATATGCCAACCCACTGACGGAGGACACATATAAGCAGCTCATCGCCGATGGTTTTGGCGGCGGCAAGGGCGGTCGGGCTGTTGCTTTTACGCAATACCCACAATACTCCTGTTCCACGACCGGTTCATCTCTGAACGAGCTGTGGAAATGGCGCCAAAGGCTCGAGGGTAAGCGAGCCGCTGATGGCGAAGTCGACGCCGAGGGTGCCATCAAATGGAGCGTCATTGACCGCTGGCCAGCGCATACGGGATTGGTCGAGGCTTTTGCTCAGCTCATCGAAAAGAAACTGCTCGAATACCCACCAGAGCGAAGAGAAAATGTGGTTCTGCTTTTTTCCGCCCACTCTCTGCCCATGACGGTTGTGAATCGCGGCGATCCCTATCCGTCTGAAGTTGCGGCAACCGTCTACGCAGTCATGAACCGTTTGGGACACAAGCTCAAGTACCGCCTGGTCTGGCAATCGCAAGTCGGCCCACAACCCTGGCTCGGTGCCCAAACATCAGACACGGTCAAGGAGTATATGAAGAAGGGCCAGACAGACATGCTTCTGATCCCAATTGCCTTCACTTCAGACCATATCGAGACGCTGTACGAACTTGACAAGGAGGTTATTGGCGAAGACGCCGAGGGCCATGAGGGTGTCAAGCGCGTCGACAGTCTTAACGACCATCCAGTTTTCATTGAAGCACTGGCCGACATTGCCAAGACACATCTTGCTAGCGGGAAGGCCGTTAGCAAGCAGATGACACTGAGGTGTCCCAAGTGCACGAGCGAAAGATGCTTAGCTTCCAAAGACTTCTTCGCGGGACAACAGAAGCACCTTGACGCAGCTGCATAACCCATTCTATTACTCTCTGTATAATGGGATCAGCTCGGGCAATTTATCGCAAAATGTACAATAACTGGTGATTGATGGACACGGAAAAGCTCCAAAAGTCTCAATAGTCGGCTACAAGAAGATACTCCTGCATGTAAACAAACGCACAAATGCCTAGTATTACACTCTCGTCTCGGTACCCTCGTCGCTGGTTGTGTGTAGCAGCCCCTGCTTAGGCAGTCCGCGCTACTGGCGTCTTCTGCTCGCCCATGTCATGCTCATTGTAATAGAAGTTCTCCTCAGGGATCCTGCCTCTCAAGAACTCGGGTTCACTACCACGGACGTAAATGTCCTCGTATAGTACCTTGCCCGTAGCCTCTGGGGGCGCCATTTGCTCGGCCTCGGCGACCTCGGCATCGACATCGGAGCGTGCCTGCTTGTCAATTGACTTGAGCTCCTCCTCCGAAGTAACGCCCCAGTCGAGAAGCTTCTGCTTGAGGCCGGCGATGGGGTCATTGGTGCTGCGCATGCGCTGAATTTCCTCACGTGTCTAGAAGAGTATCATCAGCTAATCGTCGATCAGCATTTGTAAGGTACAGATAGCTTACTCGGTAGGTGGTTCCCGGGTCGGACATGGAGTGGCCGCCGTATCTGTAGGTGACATATTCGTAAACCAGCGGACCCTTGCCAGCAGCGGCGTATTCCTTGCCATATTTGACAGCGGCCTTGACAGCGAGGACATCCATGCCGTTGATCTTCAGACCTGGGATGTATTGGCCGCGCTTGTAGTAGTCGGTGATGGCAGACGAACGGTTGGCGGCGGTACCCATACCATACTTGTTGTCTGCAAATGTCAGCACGCATGTTTGGTACATGGTAGGGCGTACGCACTCTCGCAGCCGAAGATGATGGGCAGGTTCCAGAGCTTAGCCATGTTGTATGCCTCGAACACTTGGCCCTGATTTGAAGCACCATCCCCGTACAGCGCCAGGGTCACGTTGTTCTTGTTCTCGTACTGGCATGCAAAGGCAATACCGGCGCCAACAGGGACCTGGGCGCCGACAATTCCGTTTCCACCATAGAAGCCGGGCGCGAACATGTGCATGGATCCACCCTTGCCGTAGGCGATGCCCTCTCTCCTGCCGAGCAGCTCACCGATGATGGACTTGACAGTTGCGCCGCGCATCAGCGCGAAGCCGTGGCAGCGGTAGGCGGTGATGAGATGGTCGGAGCGCTCAATGGCGTGTTCAATGCCCACAGCGACAGCTTCCTGACCAGTCGACAAGTGGCAGAAGCCACGGATCTTCTTCTCCTTGTAGAGCCTGTCGGCGGCCATCTCCATGCGTCTGCGTGTCCTTGTCAGCGCCGGTTGCTCTCGTGCTCGCGTGGACACGGCTAATCATACCGTACGGCGACCATGTCGTAGTACATCTGCTTCAGCTCCTTCTTGGTGACATCGAGCGTGTACGGCGGCGGGTCCAGCTCATACGTCTCGAAGGCCTCGTCCGAGAGGCGGATCTCAAACGGCTTGTCGTCCTCCTACAGCATGTCAGTCATCTGCGCCATGCTGCACTGCGCCTGCACCGAGTCCATTGGGCGCATGGGGAGCTGCTCTCACCTGCGGCACGTTCTCCGGGTCTGTATGCGACGACGCTGCGTCCGTAGTCACGAACCTGAAGGCCGGGCGGGTGGCGATGGGAGCTGCGACATTGCGCCGGAAGGGCGACGCAATGCTCCTCCTAATTGTCCGTGACAGCATGGTGATGGCGGGGTCGGGGGGAGAGGTGTGGTGGAGGACGGCGTGTTAGAGTTGTTGGTCCAGCTGCAGCAAAAAACAGCTCCGCGCCAGCTCGGGGATCCGCCCGCAGCTGCATTGACCAGTCGCGAATGAGACCTCAACAAACCGCCCAACAATACACGCAGCACATGACTACTACCGCAACGCACGCACAGTACTCGTCACTCCGGTGTGGATATGTTTCAAAACGCCGATGAGGCCAAGGACAATATGCTTTCCGAGCTTTCACAGGGTATCAAGATAGCTATCTGTCGCCAAGCCATACAGGACACTCCAATCAACCCTCCCCACCACTCAGGTTCTCGTCTTCAGAGTCCTCTTCAAACTTGGGCTGCATCGACTTCTTACCAAGACCCTTCTTGGTGGCTTCAATTCCGCCAGACGTCAGATACAGAAACTGGGGGTCTTTGTAGTTATCCAGATGTGTGAAGAAGGCATTGAACCTGGCCGTGGTTAGTATTGCAGAATGTGACAATGAAAACTTCAGGTCGACTCACTGGTTGCCCTGCGCTTCTTCGCGGAAGATACGCTGGTAGATCTCCCGCTCTTTGAACTCTTCGATCTTGTCGTTGAATTTGTTAAAGTCAAGAGTCTCGCGCCCGTGCTGCTTCGCCTGTTTCTCATTGTACGAGTCAAATACCGGTCGCTCGAGCAGCAGTCCCAGCCCGGGCGCCTTTGGTATGCGCACGATCACGTTCCCAAAGCTCTGCTCCATAATCTTCGGATCGGTGCCACACCGCACGGTCAGGGCAGCCATGCCTACCATCTTTCTGATCTGGTGCATCATAAAGCTCTGCCCATGCACCTTCAGGCTCAGCCACTCGGTCTCGTTGATAATGATGGGTTTGGGCGCCACCTTGAAGCTCTTGATGTACCTTTGCGCAGACTTGTCGCTGAACTTTTTCTGCACAGTGTAGTTGTGGTACTTGCGGGTTCCGAGATAATTATCCAGCGCTGCCTGTACACGTGCCTGTCGCTCAGGTGATATGCGGTATGCCTTTTTTGCTGCAAGATAGGCGGCCTTGAGGGCTTTGACAGCTTCTTCTAGAGCAGGTAGGCTCACGGTTGAGGATGGCAGAGGCACAGAGCCATCTGTTTGAGCGTCGAGTTTCAGGGCTGGCTCTTGTTTTTTGATAGACTCAATGGTTTCCTTGACCTCATCTGTAGAGCTCCCGAGGTTTGTCACGTCGCCGTCAGTAGGCTTCGCTGAGTCTGATGTCCCCTCTTCTTGTGGCGTGGACGCCTTGTTGTCGCCAGAGTCGATAGAAGCATCGATGAGAGGATCACCAGCGGGCGCGTCGGTGGCTTCAACGCTATACAGGGCCTCCTCGACCAGTGGACGTATCGAGTCGTCCAAGCTGTCCAAGATGGGCTTGATATATGTCTCCTCCACCGCAGGCCAGAAGTCGGCCACCTCGGCCTGCCGCTTGCGATATGCCTCCACATCGTTCTCTTTCTCTGCATACTCTTCGAGCTTCTTGCCCATGAAACTGGAGGGGTGTGGAGGAAGGAAGGCATGCGTTGGAATCAGATACTCGTACCACCGCGAGTCGCAGGCCTGGTAGCAGCTGAATGAGCCAATCGTGCGCTGGATGCCCCATATTCGGATCTGCTCTGAGAGATGGCTGTTGATCTTGTCCACGATGTCGTCCTCCTCAATAATCAGCTTGAGCGAGATGACGTTGCCAGCCGCATGGACGCCCTTGTCGGTGCGAGCGCAGCGGACCAGGGACGACTTCTTGGGGTCGTCGGCGTTTGCCTTTGAGATGGCGCCGGCGGCGACGAAGGCGTTGAACAGGTCGCCCTCGATGGTCTTCTGCTTGTTGTCTATCTGCATGCCCTTGTAGCCAGTGCCCGAGTAGCCGATCATGACGGCGACCTTGCGCTTCGGCCTGCGCTCCTCTGCCTCGACCTCGTCCGCGGGGAAGGCAGACGGCAGGGCTGGCTTGTCATTCGTGCCCTTGTGCTCCTTCTCCTTGTCGCGCGTCTGCTGGGCCTCGTTGCGGCCGCGTCGGTCTAGTTGCGAGGTGCTGCTTAGTTAGCGGCAGGCGGCATGTTGCGCTCGCGGGACACTCACTTATGTTCCTTACGCCCCAGATTTCTCTTCTTGCTCGGACGGCTGCCGTGCTGAAGGGGTCGACCGCCTCTGCCGCCGCCTCTGCGTCCGCCGCGATCCTCCCACTTGCGCTTCCTGTCGCGGTTTGGCGAGTTGTTATTGTCGCCGCGCGCGCCGTCCGTGTCGGCCATTGGCGCAGCAGAAGGCGTCTCGGCAGGCTGGTCCATGGTGAGAGGCCCGCAGACATGGGGCGGGGGAAGAAAAAGTGAAGCTCCGAGCTGCAGGTACCAGGTCGAGTGTGGGGGGGAAGCTTCTGTACATTTTCTCGAAGCGCGCCCCCCACACGACTGCCGAACCACAACTTCCATGCTGCAGCCTCCCGAGCCCTAGCCCTAGCCCGCCTCCTCTCTCCACCACGCGTCTGCTGTCACGTCACCTTTCGCGCGGACAGACGGCGCAAGAGTCACAGCCGCATCGGGATCCGCGTCACGATGAAGGACCCCCTCGAGCTGGGCAAGCAGTTTGTCCGCACAGTCGTGCGCATGTTCTACGAGACGGAGCACGTCGTCGTCCTCGATGCGCTCTGCTACCACGGGGCGCTGCCCATCTCCGACCTCGTCCTCGTCCTCGACGCCGGCAAGAACTCGAAGCACGTGGGCAAGATTGTGGGCAAGCTCAAGGAGGCGGGCATGTGCGCAGTGTACGTGTCCATGGCTGGTGTGCTTGTGCCTGTGCTGCGCTGACTGTCCCAGTTTCACGCAGCAAGTGATGCGCGAGGGTGCAACCAAACAGTCCAGCCGCGAGTTCTACTACATTGACTATCGCCGTGCCATCGACGCCTGCAAGTACAAGATCCACAAGATCGACGAGGCCGTCAAGAAGAACGCGAAACCGACCGCAGAGAAGGCCGAGCTGAAGTGCACCCGCTGCAAATCGCAGTACACCACCATGGATGTGCTCAACAGCATCGACCCGGAGCCGACAGCCGAATCGAGTGGCTTTCTCTGCCTGCGGTGCGGGCATCCGCTCGACGAAATAGACGCCGGGGGCCAGGCCGACGACATGGCCGATGATACCCCCGCCAAATTCAATAGGCTGTTCAGTCCGCTGCTTAATCTGATGGCAGAAATCGACACAGTGACAATACCCGCACAAGAGGGCGTAGACGTGGTTGCGGCTCGGCTGGAGCTGCCGCGCGACAAGACTATTGACCCTGGAACCAGGCACGAGGTTGTTGAGACGGTCGTTTCCCGGCCCACTGCTGTCAGAGGGCTTGATACAGGCCCGGAGAAGATCAGTATTCAGATCGGCTCGAGCGCAGAACAAAACGAGAAGCAGCGCGCAGCGGACAAAGCGCGCCAGGAGAAGATCTCGATGCAGAACCAACTGCCCACTTGGCACACCGAGTCGACCGTCATTAAGAACGCTAATGGAACGACGACGGCGCTCAAGCAAGAGTCCAATGGCACCGATTCTTCTGGCATCAAGACGGAAGCATCCGATGCGAAGGGCGCCGGCCAGAATCTTGATGCTGTTTTTGCACAGATAGAGGCTGAGCGACGCAGGAAGGAGCAAGAGGAAGAGGATGATGACGACGACGACGATGACGATGAGTTTGAAGATGTTGCCGTGGGTATCCCAAGCGCCCTACCGGAAGCAAAGCGTGTCAAACTCGAATCAGCTGCTCCCACGCCCTCCAGCGCCGCGACCCCAGCAGCTTCCAACGGAGATGGTGGAGACGAAAGCGAAGAGGATGAGTTTGAAGATGCCATCTAAAAACTTTGCATAGCGCTGGCGTTGAGATTGGTTTTGGCGTTATATACCAGGCTTGAACACGCCGTAGCTCACAATCATGGCTACGTTCAAAGACCAGATTTGTATTCGAATAAAAGTGTACATGAATAGAACTTTTACTACCTCGAGACATGTATGTGCATTCCTGTGTTTGGCCGAGATGCTGGCACGACAGGACTAAGGGAGTTTAGGCGAGCCTCCGAGCAGCAAGCATCCCACTTCATCATTCCCCGCGTGCCTGCGCCGCCGTAACCTCCGCAACCGCTGCGCGTGCCCTCGTACCCACGACCCCGCCGACCGACGCTCGCTGATGGACCGGAGAGTACAGTGAGAAGGGAAACATGGCTGCCTCGACAAAGTCGCTGTCCTCGTTGCTCGCGCAGGCTTCGCTCGACGACCACGATGAAGTCCTCAAAGCTGCGAACGCCGCCATCAAAAGGTCAAAGGCCGACGTAGACGCACACCATGCCAAGGCAATTGCCCTGCTGCATCTGGACCGCTACGAGGATGCATTGGACGTGTTTGAGCACACGGCGGCGTTGCAAGAGAAGGCGCCATTCGAGCATGCCTACGCACTGTACAAGACGGGCAATGCAGCAAAGGCCGTCGAGATTGCCGAGGCCGCGGGGCCAGGTGCTGATCGTGGCATGAAGCACATGCTCGCACAAGCCGTACGTGTCGCGAATACGCCCCTCGACCACGCGCTGGACTGACTCTCAGGCAGGCCTACCGCTCCGAGAACTTTGCACATGCCGCCAGGGTCTATAAGGAGCTGGCCAACCAGCCCGTTGACACCGAAGAGTACGACATACGCATCAACTCGGGCGCCGTTGACGCGCAGCTCGAGTGGACTGGCCAGGGCGAGCTCGCGCAGAAGAAGAAGCCCACGCGCGAGGATCTCGACGTGTTTGAGACTGCCTTCAATGCCGCATGCGCAAGCATCGCCCGTGGTGAGCTCGCTCAGGGCGAAGTCTGCCTGAAGCGTGCCAAGGACCTTTGCAACGCTCTGTCGGATCTTAGCGAGGCAGAGAAACATGCCGAATTGCTGCCAATTACAGTGCAGCAGGTCTACGTGCTCACGCAGCTGGGCAAGATCGATGCCGCCGAAGAATTGGCCACCACGATTCCCTTTGCAGAGTATGACGCTGTCTGGGCTGCTGCTTTGCACATGTATAAGCTAACATACGCAGGATCAAGGAGCTCTCGACTCGTTACATTGCCCAGGTAAACAGTATCGCGGCCTCCAAGGAACACTCGAATTCCTACTTGTCCCACCGCCTCTTTCACTCGTCTCCCAGGCCACCAGTGACTGACCAGCACTTCTCCTTCCAATCCAACATTCTTCGCCAAGACGAGTATGTCATTTCACTACTCTCCCAAAAGGTCTCGGGCGTCGCATCCTCAACCGAAAAGGTCATCGCTGCATCGCCATCCCCCTCACTATCTCCTGCCGTCAACATGGCTGCCGTACTGAATGCCGCTGCCCACGCGCGCAACACAGAGACCGAGAAGGCCGCGTTGAAAGAGATTGTACCGCTTCTCGAGAAGCGCCCGACTGACGTAGGATTGATACTTACTATAACGCATCTGTATGTCATTACCAACAACTACGCCGCTGCCACCCATCTCTTGGAAACTTTTTTCAGGAGGCTTGAACAGAGTGGCTCGGCGCCTGATCTCGATGTGCGCTTTGCCCCAGGCCTCATAGCCAGCATTGTGTCACTCTACGCGCAACAAGGCCGACCAGGTGCAGCAAAATCTGAACTCGCAAAAGCAGCAGAGTATTGGCGAAAACCGCACAAATCAAAAACAGAAGCACCATCCAAAGCACTCATGGTAGCTGCAGGCACCGCGCTTCTCGACACCCACAGCCCCGAGAACATCAAGGTTGCTGGAGAAATTTTCAAAAGCTTGTATGATCAAGACAACGAAGACAGGGCAGCAATTGCGGGCCTTGTCGCTGCGTACAGCATCACGGATCCTTCGGGCATCCCGGATGATCTGCTGTCGTACCTCCCCGAGGCTGCACGGCTAATTCAAGACGTTGACGCTGTAGCACTCGAGGGTGCTGGCGTGCCAATTGGCAAACTGACCACCACCGACCTTGCGGCCGAAGCGCGGAAACGTAGCATCGCCCCCACCAGGCCTGTACACTCTCGGACCAAGCGATTGCGCAAAGCTCGAATGCCGAAAGAGTATGTTGAAGGCAAAAAGGTGGATCCAGAGAGGTGGCTGCCCATGCGCGATCGAAGCTACTACCGGCCCAAAGGTCGGAAAGGAAAAAAGAAGATGGAAGGGCTCACGCAGGGGGGTGTTGTGGCTGAAGAAAAGGGCTCGACACCCGCCCAGGAAAAGAAGATCGTCAAAGATCAGGGCAAAGGAAAGAAGAAGGGCAAGGGTGGTAAATGGTGAGCTTAAGCATCAGCAATCTCATGGATAATGCTTTACACCGCATCCTGAGACATCATCATGCCAATATACCTGGTACATATACATACCACGCTAATAAAAAGACCTGCGGCCTGGTTTGAGACCCTCTGTGGTGTGGAGACATGCATGCCGAAGTCGCCCAGTGCCGAAACGCCGTACAATGACCAAGCCTCGCACACTACCCCTACCCCTCCTCTTCCTGCTATCTGCGACTACTTTCCAATTCTCCGTACCGCCCACGGGCCACTGTCGTGTCGTATGCTTGCAATACTCTGGCTTGACTCTCGTCCGTTTGACTGAACGCATAACCGCGCTGCTTGCGCATACGCTGCACCTGTCGTACTTTGCGGATCGCCTTCTGAAATTGTTCCATCCTGTAGTCTGTGTCAGCGATTTGAGTGCCGGGTTCTAGAAAAGATCATACCTCGGCCTGTAGTCCTGAATGTTGTACTTTTGGATCTCTTGCACATGGTGATAAGCTTGTGGGAAGTACATCCTCTTCGCATACTTCCATGCAAAATCTCGGATCAGGCACAATGGCGGCAGAACTATCACCATGGCCCAGAATCTTGGGTCGGGGAACAGTCTCTCGATGACTCCAACATATTCATTTGAGATGTTCACCTTTGGTGCTACAATGGCGTAGATGGGCATCAGTATGAACCAGAGTAGGAAACTCCCTGGGATAGCAAGGAACGTGTACTTGGTCCAGATGTTGGTAATAAGAGACGCCTTGAGAAGGACGGTGGCGAGGTTGGCGGTATACGCACCAGTGCCCCATACCCAATGGCCAGCATTGCGGCCATCCCATTGCGGCCAGTCCCAGAGTATGAAAGCTTGGCTGCCAAAGTAGAGGATCAAGGAATGATAGAATCCATTTGCCACCCAGCTCCAGAAACTGTGCATACGGAAGAAAACGCCAGACTGACTCAATCGGTAGAGCTGTGGGTATCTGTCGAGAAGACGAGCACTGACGAATTGATCGAAGATTCCAATGACGAATGGCGGAGCGGCTGTGAAGAAGACGTTGTAGAATGTCAGTGTCCATGATTCGTAGATGATCTGTCCGCTGAAAGCATTTTGAAACGAGTACCAGAATTGCGTCATGAACATGGCAATGTTCTTGTAAAAGGAATACAATATGACCTTGCTCACGCGCTGGTAGCTCCAGGCCCCGTGGACAAGCAGTAGTTTCCGCAGGTAGCGGAATTGGCCAATCGATATATCAGCAGATCGAGCGGCTTGGAGACCTTCGACACCAGATATGCCCACGCCAACATGTGCAGCTTGGATCATGGAAACGTCATTGGCGCCGTCGCCAATTGCTAGAAGGATAGCCTTGAGATGGCGTTTGACAAGTTTGACGACCAAGGCCTTTTGCAAAGGAGAGACGCGACAGCAAATGACGGCTTTGCATTTGACTGCAAGGTCCAAGAACTCCTTCTCCAAGTCGCGCTCGAGCGCATAAGTAAGCGACTTGCCATCGATGACGAGAGCGAGAACATCCATCTCATGCTGGCCGCCCTGTGATTGTGTCGTAATCGCTTGGAACTTTTTGCGAATGTTGTCCCGGGTCGCCTCTTTCGACTCTTCATTTATGATCAGCAGCGACATGTCTTCGCTGATCAGTTTGCAACTCATGCCAATGTTGATTGCAGTTTCTTGACGATCTCCAGTCAAAACCCAAATTTTGATACCAGCAGACTGTAGCGTAGCAATCGTATCTGGCACACCTTCCTGGAGCTTGTCTTCGATAGCAGTCGCTCCAAGAAGCGTAAGATCATGTTCGATGAGCTCTGCAGCTTTGTCCAACTCTTCCGCGCGGTTTCCACTCACGGTTGTCTGCGCAGTGTTGAAAATCTGCCACCACTCCTGGAATTCGTTCTCGGGAACTTCGCGCATAGCCAGGCAAAGCGTACGAAGTCCATCAGCAGCATACTCTTCCAGGTGTGTCAGTGTGGTCTCGACGTATGGGTTGTTGTCTTTTGCAAGTCGCTCTAAGATTACAGTGTCTGCGCCCTTGCAATAACAGATAATCTTGCCGTTCGGTGTGCGGAAAATGGTCGACATGCGCTTGCGAGTCGAATTGAATTCACAAACAGCCAAAAGCTCGAATTCTTGTTGCCGACCATCTGCTTCAATGATGACTGCACGAGGTTTCCTCGCAATAAACTTGTAGCCCAAAGTTACCGCACCTTCGACCAGAGCTCCTTCGTCGGGAGAAGCTGCTTGATACTTAATGACATCTTTTTCACCTCCTCTTTCGGGAATCACAGTGTGACACGTCGAGAGCAGGGTGAGGAAGTGATTGATGATATCCCGTGAATTGTGACTCTGGCGATTTTGCGCAAGCTGCTTGAAGTCATGGATGCCGACCTCCATGCCGTCCTCAACCGTGGCTCTGCGATCCTCGGGGACTTCGTCAGCATACTGGATACCAGCAATCGAGGACTGCCTGAACTCCATCATGTTGCATGTCAGTGTACCCGTCTTATCTGAGAAGATATATTCGATTTGACCGAGCTCTTCCACCAAGGACGACGTCCGGCAGTTTGCGGGTGTATCCGTGGGCTCATAGTAAATGTCCAAGTCCGAATCAATTAGGGTACCGGTGTAGTATTTGACGATTTCAATCGTGACAAAGAGCGATATGGGCACCAAGTTCGAATAAAGGACCCAGTACGTAAGAAGGTCAGAAAAGAATTGTTTTGCACCATTGAAGGCCTCGAGCTGGAGGTAGTCGAGGCTACCGCTGCGAGTCGATCTGATAATAACGTCTCCGATGGAGCTGATGATGCTGAGACACACGAGGATGATGACAAGCATAAGAATTTGCTTGTTGACCATACGTTCGACTGCTGTGGTCTTGATAGGTGTCGCGGTAGCATTTCTCATCAATTTAGTCTCGTGGCCAGTGAAGACGACAACACCGTGAATCCAAGGTGTGTTTCGGAGAGTAGCACCACGCAAGAGCAGCTGATCTGGCGCCAGAGGCAATTCCTTCTCTCCTCCGCCAGCGGCAATGGTCAGGGTCGCCTCGTAAGTGTACAGGCTACTGTTCGGCTGCTCCGACCGGATCTTTCCACTAAGTCGGGCCAGCTCAGCGGGACTGACGAAATCGGCAGTCTCGGGTATTGCCTGCTTGATTTTCAAGTTGGTTTCTCCGTCCAGATTCGCTGTCTCGATGTAGCACAAGCCTTCGGGCTCGGACGACGCCAATAGCACCAGGTCGGCAGGGAAGGGCGACTCGGACTCGACACGCACAATGTCTCCTACAGACACGCTGATCCATTTTGTTTCGGTGAAGGATGAGCCCTTGAGGACCTGCGCCTTCGAGTTATTGAGCTGGGCATCGGACTGCTTCCGCCTGTAGTCCTCGATGTACTCCTTGATGGCTGACACCAAGAGGACGATGCAGAGAGGAACAATGGTGGTATATCGTGAGGTGGGAGAAATGCCAGGTATCTGCTGCAGGATGGCGGTGAATAAGAAGAACAGATTGGCGTATTTGGAGAACTGCTCGTAAAGGAACTTTGGTAGGAAGGTGATGATGTTGTATTTTGAGGTGGAGATGTGGTTGTCGACGTATTTGTTCTGCGAGTTGGCCGGAGGGTTATTGAGGTGAATCATGCGGGGGCCGAGGGTCGACGGGTCTGGCGCTCCACGTCCAAAGCCAAACTTGAAGGTGCCGAGCGAGCGCTTCTTCTTTGTTGATTCGGCATCGTGGTCTGCGCCTGCACCTGCGCCGGCATGGCTGGGCTGGGCGGCGTGCTCGGTCAAGGGCAGGTCCATCTCCGAGTAGTCAGGCCCCCGCCCGAACATGTTCTTGACGCGCCCCGTGAGGCCGCCGCCCAGGCCCAGGATGCTGTTCCTGTTGTGGGCCTTCTTGGACGCGCCGCGCTGGATGCCGGGCGACGTCTGCTCGTAGGCGCCGCCGGCAGCATAGTAGCCCTGCATGGAGTGGTCGTCGTCGGCGGGGATGTCGGCGTCCGAGTAGCGCTGGTAGGCGTTCAGATCTGGCCCTCCTGTCCCTCCTGGCAGGCCAGCAGCGGGCCTGCCGCCGCCCACAAACTCGTCATACGACACCGATGGCCGGCCCTGCGGCGCCGTGTCGGAGCTGTCGATGTCGTAGCGGTCAAGCAGCTCATGGTCGTGCACGGGGGCGCGGGCGCCCGAGTAGTATGTCGGCTGGGCGTCGTGGTCGTCGAAGTCGATCAGGTTGTCGCTGTGAGACGGCGGTCCCCCCTGGGCCCTCCCGGCCATGGCGGCACTGTCTCTACGCAGTCGTGCTGCTCTGTACGCTCATGCAGACGTCGCAGCGGTGCGCCGGGCGGGTGCGGAGGTCTTGCGGAGGTGCGTAAGCTGTCCGCAGGCGTCGAGGTCCTGGCAGCTCTCCAGGGGTCGCTGAACGTCGCCGAATAAACAAAAACACCGCTGTCGTCCGTTCCCGTGATCGTCAAGTGAGTAGTCGAGCGTCAATTCCGGCCGTTGTCAGGCGTTTCGGTGGTCCGCAAAGTTTGGCTGAGCTGTGAGGTTGAGTGATGTGATGCGAGGCCCGGGCGCGAATGGATCCTGGAGGCAGTGCGCTGACTCTGGGACGCCCTGCAAACCAAAGACAAGGCTGATCTCCGCAATTGGCTTGAAAGGCAGAGGAATGCAGCACGTCTTGATGTATGCGATCAAGAGCAGGATTGTGGCAGGAGAGCGTCGCAGGCCCCTCTTACCAAATGTCCGTTGCTTCGTTTGCGCAGCGCCACCGTTGCTCGGCGATGCTGATGGCTGAGGCACTGCGATGCTAGCACCAAGCCTCAACTCCGTTCCCAAAGTTGTGCCAACAACATACCCGCAAAAGGTTGAATTAGCCCTCACCAGCTTCTTGAACACTGTAGCCGATCTGCCCGTTCGGCGCACTTGTCGTTCACGAATGAATGTGCATCACGGCAAAATCCTGAACATGAAGTTGAACAGTTGCAATTGCACTAGTTTACAGCTGAGGTTGGAGTGCATAGCAAACTACCAGCATGTGGCTTAGCCCCTGTCGTGGCGTGCTGAGCAGAAGGTCGTCCTCACGGCGGAGCTGTTTAAGAATAGCATACATGCTTGTCATGGTCAATATTGTGCGTCGGGCGGCTCTGGAACAGAATACATTGGGAATTTGCACTTGAGCCAGCGTCGGGCATGTCCCGTGTTGTGGTTCTTTTCCTGCGTCGAAGTGTCGTCCCGCAACATTCCACGCCAACAAGCTCGTAGCTGCGCAATAGCCGCTTCAGTGCAGGGAACACAATTTACATCATCGTTCTGTGATCTCATCCTTCAGTATGCCTTCTTCAGCGCCATCAATCATGAGATTAGACATCTTTTCTTGTGGTTGGACATGGTAACACACTTCGCCAAACGAGGCCTCCAGCCAACAGCATTCTAAAATCCGACCTGGCACTACGGCCTCTTCCGGCATACTTCGTGGAATACCAGCCGAGGCACCATACTGGAGGTGGAAAAGATTGGCGCCAGTGGGTAAAGTGCGGGGAGGCGATCGGCCTGATTCGCTGCGAGAAATCTCGCACACTCGGAGAAGGATTTTATAGAAAAATATAGATATTGTAATTTTCAACTTCGTCATCCGCAACACATCAGCCTGGTTAGCGTACGTACATTCTCATCTTCCAAAGTCGTTCCAAGCTAACAGCGCCTCAGTCAATCGGTAGAGCGTGAGACTCTTAGTTTCACGTCCCCTCAAGACGATTGATACAACTGCAATCTCAAGGTTGCGGGTTCGACCCCCGCATCGGGCTTTCGTTGTATTCTTTTTTGTTTCTGGTCGTGTTGTGGGTCGTAGGGTGGTCAGTCCAGGCTGAGGTGAATGTTGGGGTCAGGGGGACTTATGTGACCCACCCAAACCACCGAACTGTCGCATACACAACCTCATCTTTCTCATCATGATAAAACTGTCCAATCCTTCATTTTGGGAATTGGTCGTGCGTGCTTCGATTGCATTGTGGCTTTCCCAGTTACGCTCGTTCTCACTCGCTTCGCAGGGTTTGGCATAATATGTTCACTTCTTTTTTATGATATTCAACTTCTGAATACCCTTCTATTTGGCATGTATGCTCCACAGGATGTGCGGACTTCCTCTAAACCCACGCAGCTGCTCGTAGTTTGCTCTGTCTGGGTGCATGGTTACATGCACGAACATGTTCGCGTTATTGTCTTGAGGCAATTGGAAGCTCTCCAGCTTGAGACCAAAAGCACTTATCTACCGCACTTTGGCTCTACGAAAACGGCTGATATGTTCTCTGTTCACTACCTGTAGAATTGTGATAGGAACCGAACAGAGTCTGGGTGGTCGTGAGGCAAGGGTTCTTGGAATTACCTAGGAACCGCAGATGTCAGAACGATCCAACCACTACCACCTGGGCAGCCGTGAGACAGGACTCTACACTCCTGAGGCTTCGTGCAGCTCTTCTCGAGTCAGTCAAAGGGCTCTCGGGCTCTCAGTAAGTCATGTCTGCACGCACCTTGCCATAACCGGTAGGACAGTGCTGAAGGTCATCGCGTACATATCGGGCTTCAACACAACCTTGGAAACTCTACCTAGATAAGATGCACTGAAGTTTTCCGTGTCTCATCGGGAAAGTGAACCTACAGTACAGTGTCACTGCTCCAAGCGACTTCACGACCTAGATCATGTCCTTCTTGATGCCACTATGCACTCGTGCGGGAGTTCCCGGAGCCTCGTAATAAGAGGAAGTTTGGCCATTGCGCAGAATACGGACATGCGGATCCAAGACCGATGCACCGATGTGGCATACATGCTATCAGAGGACGTCGAGCCTGCTGTGCAAGATCAGAGGCCTGTCCACATCCACAATTGACATCAACTTTGAAGAACCGAGCAGCGATAGAATTCCTCGCCTGAGGGCTAGACATTAGCTACCACTTATTGGTGCGACGATCTACTCGAGCGCTTCGTCAACCAGGTGATGGCCCTCGACTCATGGGGGTTGTCAACGACCTGGGAGGCAAGATGTCTGGAACATACATACGTATCCACAACGTCAGCTTCCAGTTAGACGACCATCCCTCAACCACGAGCTTAAAAACAATGCCTATAAACCACTATTCAACAAGCTCGTGGTTGTAAGTATTCCTGCTTGGGCACCTGTCCTGGATCTCGGCTATATTTACCTTACGGTGTAATTATTTATCGACTTCCGGCACAGTTGCATCCTGTTGCGGAACTTAGGAGCTTGCAAAGTCGGAAGTAAGGACCTTGTGACTAGTGTAAAATACAAGTCACTCTTTCGAATTTCTGAATTCAGTGAAGGTCTACAGCCCTCCGTGTTAGTAAAATCGAAGCAGCAGATCCATGGTTTTTCGACATTGAGAAACTGGAGAATACACGCCTTTTTTGGACTCTAGGAATCCGCAAGACACAGAAGAGTGATCATGAATGGAACCCCACACGACCGTTTGTTTGTGGGAGGTCGATCTGTCCTGCCGCCAGAGCAGCCTGTCCGTGCTATTGACGGGAGAAATGACATTGCAGCCCAACTCGTTGCTTGAGGCAGCCAAGGGGCGAGACACGTGTCTGCACCAACTGCGCCATGAATCCATTAAGCCAGAAGATTAATGATAAATGAACATCGACCATGGTGTGCGACACAGTAAATCGTGCAGGCAAATCTACGCGGAATCGTGCGCGTGCCCTACACCAATGAGACGGAAGCCGAGGCAGATCCTTCGCGCCAAGTCATCAACGAACAGGAACGCATGCCTCAGCGAGAGCTTTGCTTGACCGTGAAGTAAACGCAACTGCCAGTCAATACCGTGGCTTTTCTTCGACAGGCATCCAAGGTTTCAGGGAACGACTTTCAAGACGCATTGATGGCATCACCGCCCGCGCAGAGTACTTTGCCGCCTTTGTCGGAACTCGAGAGGATTGGACATGAGACCTATATTTGGTCATCGCCTTCATACCATTCAGCAGATGCGAGCCAGACACCGTTGATTTTGGTCTTTGCGTGGAACGGCGCCGCCGCCAAGCATATCGCAAAATACACCATCTGGTACCAGAATGCATTTCCCGCTTCACGGATGTTGCTCATTCGATGTTACACTCGAGACATGTTCCGACGCACGAGTGAATATGGGCCACTACTAGTTCCAGCCATGGACGTGGTGAAGGAGCACGTCGAGCGTGGCGGGGAGGTACTGGTTCACAGCTTCTCCAACGGTGGCGGCAATCAGGTCAACGAATTCGCCAAGGCCTGGAAAGGCCGCTTTGGAACGATGATGCCCATGCGAATTCAGGTACTCGACTCTGCACCTACCAAGGGGCCCTGGATGAAAAGCCACGCCGCAATTGCTGCCTCTCTCCCCAGAACTTGGTTTTGGACATGGTTTGGGGGTGCCTTCGTCCACCTATTGCTTGCGTGTACGTTCGTGATCTGGAGAGCTATGGGAAAGGACAACAAGATGGTGATACTCTGTCGCGAATTGAATGATGCAACAGTGTTCGACAATGCTGTTCCGAGGGTGTATCTGTATAGCCGTGCAGATCAGATGGTCGGATTCGACGAGGCAGACGAGCATGCAGACATTGCAGAGTCGAAGGGATGGACGGTCACGAGAGTGAAATTTGAGCGCAGCGCGCATTGTGGACATGTACGAGAAGACGAGGCAAAGTACTGGGGTGCCATCATGGCAGCATGGAAGTCGGGCCCGCGACAGGCTTGATGTCCAGGGGTCTTGGATGGCAAAGAGGCAGGTCGTAGAACAGCTATCATATTCGCGAGGAAATTGTCTATAATCGAGCGGCCACTAGGGACAGATAGATGTTCCATAGCAGTCCACAGAAGCTGAGGAAGATCATGCGCTTCTCCACGGGGAAATATGTTGTTGAGAAGAAGTTGGCGATCGGCCAGACCTTGTACGAATCGAATATCAAACCAAACAATTCCTACTCAATCGGTTAATTATTGCCACAAAGGAGAGCGTTTTTTGGCTTAACTGACGTTTCGGAAGTCTTGCGCAACGAGAGCAGCGGTCTTGTGCTTCATTACGCCCATGAGTATTAGGAACATGGACTGATTCAGCAACGCGCCCATGGTAATACAGTCTGTGAACCACTTTCTGAAGATATTCCACCAGTCTCGGACCCTGACATCCTCCTCGACCATTTTCTTATCATCACCGTCGTCCTTCAGCGCGAGACCCTTCTCGTCGTCGCCAGTCGCGGCATGTCGGTCTTGCTTAATCGTTTTCCAGCCAGGGAACGTGCGTTCTAGCCAGCATTGCCAATGGAAGTTAATGGGAGCGGTCAGCACGACCATGAAGGCAAACTGGAAGAAGAGGACGCGGTCGAAGACGAACGGCTTGGACTCGTTCCATGCCTTCAGCCGTTGCGCGATGATGTTGGAGCACGAGTCGATAGCGAGGGCAGATAGGCACGCAACGGCGATTGGGGGTAGCTTCATGCTGAAGGCACGGTGCCTTACTAACGAGGGAGACAAGCTGGGGCAGGACGTGTACGAGGCGATGCGTTGGGGCAGCTCAGGAGCGCAGACGTGGGCTGGCGCGTCGTAGCAAATCTCCGGCCGTTGAGCGCGCCGTCGTCTCCACAATTTCTTGGTGTTGCGGATGCCGTCGTCGGCACAATTGGGGCCGAGTTGTATCGATAAGCACGAGAGCATCAGCACCAAGTGCTACTTTGACACCACAAGCTTGAGCGCTGTTCCAGCTATGAATTATACGCCTATAGTCGTTCCTCTAGTTTACCACATGTCGTGCCGATATTCCAGATGCGAACTCGCCCCTCATTTCTTCCCCACGAATCGGTCCTTGTCCACCAAAACCCCACGAGCCATCTCCAGCTGCTCGTCTGTCTGGACAATCAGAGTCTGATACTTTGCCCCAGCTGCACTGATGTTGGTCACCACATCTTTCACTGCCTCCGTATTTCGTGCCTCGTCAAGAGCAAAACCTAGGCACTTCACACCACGCACGACTGCTGTCCTGAGCTTCGCACCTCTTTCACCGATCCCTCCTGCGAAGACGAGCGCGTCGACCTTGCCGTCCAGCTTCGTGAAGTATGGAGCTACATAATTCGAGATTCGGTCCACGAATATGTTGAATGCGAGCACATCCTCCGGTCTGTCACTTGAGCTGATCTTGCCAAAGTCTGTAGTGCCAGTCAAGCTTCTCCACCCGGAAGTTTTGTTTAAAATCTCCTCGGCTTGCGTGATATGCATCTTCTCACTTGAACTCCTGCTTGGCTTTCCCGCGCTATGGGTGAAGTGGAACATCAGGCTCGGATCAATGCTCCCTGATCGAGTAGCACCCGGTAAGCCGGCGAGCGGTGTCAAGCCCATCGAGGTATCGAGCGATCCGCCACCCTTGATGCAACATGCTGACGCGCCGGATCCGAGATGCAAAGCAACGATATTGAGTTCTGAGGCTGGTTTATTGAGATACTCGGAGACAGCATGCACAATAAAACTATAGCTTATCCCATGGAACCCGTACTTCCGGAGCTTGTTTTTCTTTGCGATCACTTGATCAATGGGGTATGTGTGTATATACTCCGGCATTGTGTTGTGGAATGCAGAATCGAAGTACGCAATATTCTTCGCGTGCGGGAGGATATCGGCTACCGCCCGCACGATGCTGAGCGCTGGCGCATTGTGCAACGGAGCCAGATCGGAGAGCTCTTCGATATGGTGATACGTCTTTTTGTCGATAACCTGTGATCTGGGATAGTCTCCACCGTGCACAACGCGATGACACGTGAATTTGATGTCTTCTTTGTCGTTGAGCTCGGGTAAGCCGGTGTCGTTTGTCAGGCGTTCCAGGATATAACGGAATGCATCTTCTTGAGATTTTATGTCATCGAGCTCTTGACCCTTGGTCTTCTGGCTACCACGCTCGTAATTCAACTTCGCGGGTGGCGCCGTCAGCCCCTCTACCACTGCCTCGGCCAATTGCGTTGGAACTTGAGACTTGCTGTCTAAGGGAGTTTTGTATACAGAAATCTTGACGCTGGACGAGCCGGCGTTGATAGAAAGGATTATCTCTGGCATGGTGACGGCTTTTCCGAGACCGTTAAATATGTTTAGTCCCTAGGCTGAATTAGTTGTGCGGTGACGTTACATAAGGAAGACCAAAGATGGCGGCACAACTGCTGGCGCTGGGCAGTTATTTGTAGGATTAGGGCGTGCAATCAATTGAAAATGTTGGACCGCTCAGTCCACCTTAACCAGCCCACAAG